>JACXGK010001349.1:45262-71941 GCA_016801125.1 Novumbra hubbsi | reverse complement strand
ATCTGTCCCTGCCTGATCTCCTTCTCCTCAGGCATCTTGTAATAATCTGTCCCTGCCTGGTCTCCTTCTCCTCAGGCATCTTGTAATAATCTGTCCCTGCCTGATCTCCTTCTCCTCAGGCATCTTGTAATAATCTGTCCCTGCCTGATCTCCTTCTCCTCAGGCATCTTGTAATAATCTGTCCCTGCCTGGTCTCCTTCTCCTCAGGCATCTTGTAATAATCTGTCCCTGCCTGGTCTCCTTCTCAGGCAGCTGTCCAAGGAGCACCATGACCTGCAGGGGTCACTGGAGAGACACGCGGGCCTCAGTCAGAGGCTCAGCCAAGAGAAAGAGCAACTCATGTTTAAGCTGAAACACAGAGACTCCTGTCCCACATTTCCGTCTTTCCCCATACTGTCTGAGATCTCTCCCAGCTGATCTCCCAGTGGATCCTCACGGAAAGTTAGGATTGGCTGTGTGTACAGGCACGTCTAGTAATGCAAGACAATCCATAACCTTTTGCCAAGTTCCCGGGTTTCTCAGATCTGTTAAGGTTCATGTGAACGGCAGGGAATAAGGCGTCAGAGGGTCCTGACTTGGATTTCTCCGATCAGGACTTCTGGGAAAAAAACAAAACTTGAAAAGGTTTGATTGTTTTCTAACCCGTGACAACCAAATTCCAGTTACATTTACAAAGGGCTATAGTCTTTTGCTGGACGGAACCTGATGCCAAATTCTTACAAAGAAAGTGTCATTGCTGTACCTTCTTCCATAATATCTTAATGTGGTTTTCGGGCATGGCTGTACTGGGTTCTTGGCCTACAGGAAGGACTGGAGATTTTTGTATATATTTTTTTTGCCGTCAGCATAGACTGATGCGTACTGTTTAACTAAGAGTCTAGAACACTTGAGTATCGCTGAGACTCTGGTACAACAGCTATTCTAAAACAACTGTGATTCCTATTATAGAAGTTATCACTTTTATGGTTTGAGTTGCTGTTTTATTTATAGGTTAGGAAGATGTTTTATTCTTGTACATATTGGTACTATATTTGAACAATTGTAATTCTCATTTAACAAAGCCCTTAGCTATCTTTTTTTCCTCTTTTGTTGTTCACCTCTTTTGAATCCCTATGAACTTTATTGAGAAGTGTTCAATGTATAAATCGCTGAGTGTTAATGTTGCACAATATACAACTTGCCTCAGGGTAGTTTGTGCAATTTGACACTGTGCACAAATGTTTGCAATACAGAATTCATAGTATTATACGTCTTTCGTCATCTTCTAAACCCGTATCACAGATTATACAAAATGTTCAGGTTAAGGGTTAGGGCTAGCTAAAGTGTTACCGTAATCACCAACGTGCGTTTGTTTTCCGATGAATACACATCCATTTTCCCTCCTTCCGATTCTGTCTTAAGTAACCATTTCCTATTGAGTTTGTAAAGTAACACCCCAGGCATAACGGAGGTGTGCTTATTTACGTAAAATAGCCAAATTGTCTTCAGTCATCCCAAACTAGAGCATAATGCAGTTTAAAAGTTGTTGCTATAAACGGTCTAAACAGCTTGTACATTAGGGTTTGTTTATATATACACACTGAATGCAGGAGATTGCCATGTAGGCACTGGTATGTACATTTCTTTATTGCAATAGGACAACAGTCTTGTCATTTTTATTTTTTTAAGTACTTTGTGTTAAAAAAGCACTTAGTGTTATGATGTTCTTCATTTTGATGCACCAGCACTTTAATCAGTATTCCACTCGTAATAAATGAGAGGGTTTTATTTTATTTTTTCATGTACTTATGTTTCAACCTGTTTTCAGTTTTTTTAACTATTTTGACCTTTGTTGGATGACTGTCATTTTCAGTGTGCCCCTGGTCCAAAAGGGTCCACTGTTTGAGTCCCAATAAAGAGTTGAGTACCAACATCTTGACAGTGTTTTTGAGTGTAATTGGCGTTTGTTTCCCTCAAGGTGCCTGGTTATGTTTGCCATGTATGATCCACTAGAGGGCAGAACAGGATAGAGACCCGATGAGTCTGCTGAACCAGAACAGGGCTTTCCCCTCCGCGGTTTGTCCATGCTCTGCTATAGCCCAACTAAATACGCATCGGCTAATCAACTACCAAGATGCTCCAATGGATTTGGATTGACTGACTGCAATCGTAAACAATAAAACGTTAACATTTTCATGAGATACGAGAGCAGTTTCTAATCCGATAGTGCAGCAGAATGGTAACTCGTAGGTCACCGATCGGCTGTTGACATCCGGGGTTGGGTATTATCGGGTTTGACGTGTTCCCCGTTGTGACTGGATGCGTAACCGTTCGGTGACTGACTCCAGAGGGGACCAATGAGGCTTCCCGGCTGTCCCCACGCCATGCCCCCCCCCCCCCGCTTGTGATCTCTCCGTTGCGTCTCCGAGTTAGAAGCTTCCCGCCTCCACTACCCAGAGAGGTGTGGAGGTGTTCCCTCTGTCCTCCCAGGTGGCTGTGAAATGCCCTGGGAACTGTGTGACATCACAGCCGGGGGTTTGACCTGCGGTTAGCGTGAAGCCCCTGCGGGTATTGTCCCGGCTTGTCAAACATCCATTGACATAGTGATCCTTTTCCATCCCCCGAGCCAGCCGTTCCGCTTGCAGCCCGGGCCGAGGCGGACAGGGGAAGGGTCGACCCGCTTTCACCTCCTCCCTGTCGGGCAAATCACCCGTGGGAGTTGGGCTGGGGGGGGGGGTTGTGGTGGGGGATGGTAGGGGTTGGTGGTGGAGAAGGTCAAGCGCCAGTGTGAAAACGACACAGACGAATGTGTCAATCAGCTTCACCTCTGTTGTGCTTCTTGTTTGTCAGATCCGACACCTTCTCAAATCACCTCATTATAACACACTGTGTGTTAGAGGAGTTGATGACTGTGCGCCATTAGTGCATTGATTATTTCTTTTGTTGATTGTTCGTTAGAGGTTAATAATGTTCAAATTGGATTCCCTATTACTGCTAAGAAGCCACTTACTGGGGGAGTGGGTCCTGTATGAACGGCTCAATTATAAGCCCGTCACATAATTGTCTTTTGGCCAATCGTATCTGCTCTTTTGCCTGAGCTCGGTCAGAAGCTCCATGACTCTGTGCTAACGTGGCTCGTTGACATGTGCCCTAGAAGACTTCCTGGCAGGTGTTGACGAGGGAAAGAAGCAGGGTGGCTGTGTGATGTCAGGAGCTCATGTTTTGAACACACCTGAATTGTCTGGTTCCCTCTGTGCATTATTAGTCGTGTGAATTTCATATAATACCTGTCCACTAATCTTCATCATTTGCTAATTGCTGTGTTATATAAGCACACATCCATGTTCTGTTCATCTAGTGCAATAAGGTGTTTCATCTGCTCCCATGTTTTCATCCGGGATGGCTTGTGTAATATATTCCTTGTATCTTTATTACGATTTGCATTATTTTATTGCGGCCGACGATAATGATGGGGAATTAAGAATAAAAACCCTTGTGCAAAAAAATTTCTAGGTTATTGCCAAGTGCTATTTGTGGCAACTGAGGTGTTTTTCATTGCATTTGCTTAGAACAAAAAAGGTGAAAATTGCACCCTGGGGGAAAACAGCTTTGAGGGAAAGAAGGTGTATTAACCCCCGCCGTCCAACATTCTTCTATCTTTCCTCTCAACTCACTGGTTTATGCTTGGTTTTGACACATCTACGGTTGTGGTTGATTTTAGTGTCATTTAAATACGCTGCTCAAAAACCAAATGAAGGGAGCCCCTAAATCACATAACGGGTCTTTATGAACAAAATATATTAAGGATCAAATTCTTTGCTGCACATTGTGTAATTCTGTCAAATCAAAATGACAACAACGGTCAATGAATCCAAAATAACCAACCAATTAAGTGGGGGATTTAAACATTGAAAATCTAAGTAAGCAATTGAAATCACAGGCTGTTCCAACTGAATTTAATCACAACAACTCATGTGATTCAGTAGTGTATATGGCCCTCATGTGCCTGAATGCACTACTGACAACCTATGGGCTCCTGATGAGATGACTGATGGTGTCCTGGGGGATCTCCCAGACCTGGATCAGGGCATCAGAGAGCTCCTTGACAGTCTGTGGCGCTACTTGGCGGTGTTGGATGCACCGATAAATAATGTCCAAGAGGTTCTCAAGTGGATTCAGGTCTGGGCAACGTGAGGGCCGGTCACTGGCATCAATGTTTTCCTCATCCAGGAACTGCCTCCACACCAGTCAGGGCTTTGTCCGGCACCAGAAAGAACCCAGGGCCTATTTCACCAGCGTAAGGTCTAACAATGGGCCGGATGATTCAGCGTAAGGTCTAGCAATGGGTCGGATGATTCAGCGTAAGGTCTAACAATGGGTCGGATGATTCAGTGTAAGGTCTAACAATGGGTCGGATGATTCAGCGTAAGGTCTAACAATGGGTCGGATGATTCAGCGTAAGGTCTAACAATGGGTCGGATGATTCAGCGTAAGGTCTAACAATGGGCCGGATGATTCAGCGTAAGGTCTAACAATGGTCCGGATGATTCAGCGTAAGGTCTAACAATGGGCCGGATCATTCTGTCCCGGGATACCATGTGACACAGCAAACCTTTTATGGATGTGCCATCCTGGAGGAGCTGGACTAACGGTGCAACCTGAATGGGCTGCAGGTACCACCTCATGTTACAAGTAATAAAAGGACACTAGCAAAACCAGAAAAAAACTGTTAGGAAGGATAAGGAGAGCGCAGTTGTCCGTGGCCACCACCTGCAAAACCATTATTTTATGGGGGTTGTCTTGCTGTTGCCTCTCCAGTGCAACAGTCACTTTCATTTGCACCAAAACAGGTGACATTAATTCAGAATCGCTTATGCTCTCTAACTGGAAAGATGTATATCCCTGACATATAATCGACTTGGTGTTATACTTTGATAACTTAGACCAGTGTATTATATTACTATGTCAGTTTGAAATTGATAATTCATCGGTGAAAGTAATGATGTCCTTGGACTATTTTTGTTTGATTAAAGACGCATTGTATGTTAAGAAATGTGAGGACTTGGCGGTCCCTAAGTACATACGTCACAAATGGATTACAGGCGCATTATATACATTTGAAAAGTAAGCCTAGTAAAAGCCAAATCAGACGTCAACACTCAGCAGAACGAGACCCTTCACCCTGTGCCAAGTGATCCTGCAGGCAAGACTCCACGTACAGATGGTATGCCTGGCACCCTCCTGTCCAAGCCCACCTTCTTATGTTTTACATTTACCAATTACCAAAATGTACACAAGGCTTTGGACATACGGTGCTGTCAGACTTCACATCTCACATGCAGTGTTTTTCAGCACTCGTCTAATGGTAAAATAAATGTAAAATGTTAATAAACATTCAAAAGAAACATTGCACTTCCACTTCATTGGAATGACATTGTACGCACCTGAGTGTAATCACAACGCTTTTCTAGTCGTTCAAGTCTCTGCTGCATAATGGACACTGCCAATGTTTGCCATTTCACTTTTCAAAAGTGTTACTTAGTTTTAATCTAATTTGGCCACTTTAACAGTGTCATAAAACCTGCATTCATTTGTTTACTGCTTGTCTATTATTCCAGTATCCAGACCGCACACAGGCTCTATGAAGACAAAAAAAAGTTATTTCTGGGCTTGCAAAATGCTTTTAGCCATGCTATATTGGCCATATATCACATCCCTCATGCCTTATTGCTTACATATACCACATCTATTACCCAATCTACGTTCAGGAATCTAACTAACCAGTTAAAATATATATATATTTACCAGGTGGTTCAAATCCTTGATCCCAATTGGTTGAAAGCCATAGTATATGAGACCATATACCACACGTATGACCATTTGCTTTACATTTAAGTGCATACATAAGCATTTTCTAATGGTAACAAGTGGGTTTGTGGAATGTTGATAATATACCACACTCCAAGTCCTGCACAATGTATCATGCTTAAGAACAGCTCATATATTACCGGTAAGTACTGTTTATGTCATTAAACAGAAGTTAAAGAGAATGTCTGAGTGAAAACACATAGTTTGGTTTCATCAGATCCGAGACTGTTGGGGTTTGTTCAGCTGTCCCATCAGTCAGGTGAGTCACTTACAGTGTATATAAAAAGCACCAGGCTCTGAGACAGCTCTGCGCTCCACTGAAAGCCAAACCACGTCTGTCACTCAAATCTCCAAACTGTCCATCACTCCTAACAACTATTTGACGTTGTAAAATGTAAGATTCGGTGGAATTCATTTAGGTTGTCATTTGAATAAATTACAAAAGATAAAAGCCTTTCTAGACTCATATCATGCAGGCCTGTTTTTTGGGGGAGGAATCATTGTCATCCTTCCTGAATAGATGAATCACTCGGATGAGCATGACTATGGGAACATGTACTTCCTGTATATCAGCTATATATTCTTCACTTCATATCGCCTATGGGTTTTGAATGGGGTTTACATTAGGGGACTGGGATGAATAACCACTGCAAACACTTGATTCTGAGGTCAGTGAGTGCACCTGGAAGAAGGCTTTGGCATGGTGAGGTGTCTAACAGTCAACAAACACGGAAAGAAGGAGATTCTCACCTTGACGTGGGAACCTTTTGGAGATGGCCAAATGCTTAAACGGCTAGACCACCTATAACCCCCCATATTGGCTTACACCTTGTCAAGTGATATAGGATTATTTGACTTTAATATTTGTTAAAAGATGTAATTGTCTTGGCAGACGTTCGGCATGATTTCAGTCATTTTAACGTCAAATGTTTCACAATGGTGAACAGTAATAATAATATATGCTTAACCTCCCATTCATATGCCAGATTAACCTGCCAACACTCTTACCGTTCTACCTGTCAAAAGAGACGCCATGGCACAGGATTTATGACACATCCATTACGCGCACAGATTAACGGTGTTGATTCAATTGTGATTGTGAACAATTTGTGTGTCTGCCTCTTGTACTGGTTAAACTATCAGTCTGCCTCATCAGCCTTCTCTCTTGTATGAGGCCGTATGTCATTGGTTTAGCCCAGGGGTAGAGTGAGTTATGACATTTTTGGCATTGCTCTCATACACGTGAAAACATGTCAGAAGAATAGAGGTCAGGTAATGGTAGTATTTCTCCTGGAGCAACTTGTCCGGGACAGAAAAGTATTAGTTAAATGTTCAGTAAGACTCAGCAATAGCCCCTCGGCTGATTTAAGTTGTTTGGGGTCTAGGAACTAAGATATACATTCTGTGGTTTGTCACTAGTGAGTGGACACCAATCCACTAGTGAGTGGACACCAATCCACTAGTGAGTGGACACCAATCCACTAGTGAGTGGACACCAATCACAAAATAACAGGCTATTTGACACCAAAAGTGATTACTGGATATCTTTTGCAACAAACATGCAGAATGGTGTCAGTAGACAATACCTCACACATTAACACGAGGTATGGATACCCCACACACTTTAACATGAGGTATGAATACCCCACACACTTTAACAGGAGGTATGAATACCCCACACACTTTAACATGAGGTATAAATACCCCACACACTTTAACATGAGGTATGGATACCCCACACACTTTAACATGAGGTATGAATACCCCACACACTTTAACAGGAGGTATGAATACCCCACACACTTTAACATGAGGTATAAATACCCCACACACTTTAACAGGAGGTATGGATACCCCACCCACTTTAACATGAGGTTTGAATACCCCACACACTTTAACATGTGGTATGGATACCCCACACACTTAACATGAGTTATGAATACCCTACACACTTTAACATGAGGTATGCATACCCCACACACTTTAACATGAGGTATGCATACCCCACACACTTTAACATAAGGTATGGATACCCCACACACTTTAACATGAGGTACGGATACCCCACACACTTTAACATGAGGTATGGATACCCCATACATTTTTAAATGAGGTATGGATACCCCACACACTTTAACAAGAGGTATGGATACCCCACACACTTTAACAAGAGGCGTGGATACCCCACACATTTTTACATGAGGTGTGGATACCCCACACACTTTAACATGAGGTATGGATACGCCACCCATGTCATTATGGTTCATTATGAGTTTGTTTCTTATTTATTTACTGTGCTATTTAACTGAGAACATATCCTAATTTACAGAAATTACCTGAGAGCAATTAATGGTTAACTGCCTTGGTCAATGATCGTACGGTCACCGTTGCGGAACCTGGGATTCGATCGAGCAATTGTTCGGTTTCTGTTCCGACGCTCCATTCAGTTCCACACCACCGTTATCGTACAGAGCTGTTATGGGGAACAGTCAAATTCAGCACAACACTATTATGCTCCAAACTCAGCATTCCGGTATGTTCTATTTTATTCTACAATCCGGCAAAAGAGTTTTCCCGAGGGGATAATGAGGTATAACTCACCTAACGAGGTGTCTGCGCTGACTCGTGTCACACATAGAAGGCTGAGGAGAGTTATCCTCAGCCTCTGGCGTCAGATGGCGGAGGGGCCCTTGTCTGATCCCTTGAAGGGGGACAGTGAATGGAGAGTGGTGCATGATGCAACCTTTAACACCTATTTCCCATCACACATACAGGTTGGTGCCCAGGGCCGGATTTCCAAATGGCATGCCGGGGTGGCCTGCAGGGGGCCCCCTGCAAACATTCCCAGGGCTGGTGGTAGCAGAATGAGTACTGGGAATGGAAAACTGCAAAAAAAACATATATTTATCAGCTTCACGGCAAAATGCGTGTGACTAAAAAAGAACTTAGCTTTAAAACTTCCAAAAAACAAAAATCTTCCTCATGGCATATCGTGAACTACGGAATTAGATGATCGTTAAAGCAGGGCTCTCTCTCTCTCCCTCTCACTTTCTCCCTCTCTCTCTCTCTCTCCTCTCTCCCTCTCTCTCTCACTCTCTCCCTCTCTCTCTCCCTCTCTCCCTCTCTCCTCTCTTTCTCTCTCTCTCTCTCTTTCTATCTCTCTTTCTCTCTCTCTGGGCACTGTGGCAAAAATAATTGAATGAAAGACTGCAAATGTGTTTCTCTGCACCATTATTACATTTGACTGAAAGTCCAGTCCGGTTTCCTCATGCAGATTAAGATAGTAATACAGTAATTCATGGAGGGCTGTCTGTCATTTTGAAGGGTCTGCCAGCCTGTGGCCTTGTGAGAAACGCAGAGCGTACGTGAGTGACACTTCCCTCAGAACGGTGACAGACATGGCCTGACTACATTCCCTCCAAGTACATCACAGAAACATGTCTTTTACCGCATCATTCCTGCACAAACAACATCACAAAGAACTCATCTTCCACATTCATTTGAGTTCACTCAGTCTGTCGTGCTTTTCATCTCCTGGGCATTAGATGCAGTTTAAAAGGTGGACGTCATTCTAGTAATTAGAAATACGTCTTTTAAAATGGGGGTGCTTTTTCTCTTTGACTGACAGCTGATGGGAACACCTGCACAAAGAGCTTAATGTTAGAGGATATCACATTGTGACCATTGCGTCTAACGATTAAAGTGATGGTAAAGACATTTGCAATAATGAGATATTACAAGAACAATTACTGGGCGAAATAGAAACAGCAGTTTAAACAACACAGTGACAAAATGAACAAACGTAATAAGTAATACCGAGGCGGTCAAAACGTGAAGATGTTATTTTCTTCGTTTAAGCAGAACGGTTTTAAAACCAGCCAAATGACAGACAAACAAACAACTCATCGACATAAAACCCAGGAAAACAAACGGAGCGGGAGCACTGCGGTGTTTAAGGCTTAATGGCGTTCGCCGGGGACCCGTTTGGGCTCGTTAAAGCCCCCCATTAAAGGCCCCGTCACCTCCAGGGAAGGCACTGGAAACATACGCCGTCACAGGAAACACCCGAGGGCCTTCAGGAGGTGGAGGGCGGAGGAGGAGGAGAGGAAGATATGCATCCTTCCATCATTCCCTCCTCGGCTGGGGAAAGACAAAGAGGGCCCCCCCCCCTCCTCAACCCCCCTCCTCTCCCCCCCGGGTCTTCCAGGCCCTGACACCTGTCAACACATTAGGTGTCAAATAAACAGCCTTTCAACCTGGGCCGGCAGGTAAAGCCAGTAGATGAAAGAGTCAAGGGAGGGTGTCAGGCAGATCCAAAACCGGGTTTTGTTGTCCAACGACCTGGCTTGGGAACGCGTCAGGCGGAGAGGAGCGGTGATATACGAACTGCTCTGTTCAGACTCAGCCTCTTCGGAGAGACCCAGGAGAGTCGCTATACCTGGCTGAGGAGTGGCCCCTTAGAGACTGACAGCCTCTCGCATAAAACTAGCACACACTCTTGCTCGGTTAAGAGCCATGCCCGGAGGTCACGCCGGGTAGGACTGATAAATGACGGCGACTTAAGATGCGGTAAAGCGTGTATTTGAATGGAATTACTTTATTTTATCCTGGGTGAGTCGCTACATGTGTGTTATGTTGCGTTCTGTGAGGAGTTTCACACAAAAAGTAACGCAATTTATGATAGACACCCTCCTCACTGCCTGCCACAAAACCCCTCCTTTCCTCCTGAAGGGGCTGATGCCTGAAGCCATCACAGATTGCCTACTCAGGTATGACACTAACTCTGAGTTTATGGCTACTTAGGTGGTAATATATCGTCCCAGAATTCCACAGGTGTCTTTTCCCTTCCAAAGTGGTCTACATCAGATAAGGACTACTCTCCTAGTCAGTACCCCGCTCTCCGCCCACACACACACACACACACACACACACACACCTTCAGTGGCTGATCCACCCTGTTCTCTGCCCCAGACCCCGCCCTCAGGTCTCTGCTTTATGCTTGTGGGGAAACAGGCTGTGATGACTAAAGGCAGGAAGGATATGTTAAAATAATGACATATTTAACCGTCAGACACCTTCCTATAAATCCACAGACAGTAGGACTGGTCCTAAACCGCCCCACCACTCCCTCTATAGTGCATTACATTCAACCAGGACACTCAACAGTAGTATCCCATCAAGGGTACACCATTGCCATTGGAGACACGGCCATCGACAGACAGACAGTACCTCCAGCTAGTTCATTAAAGGGCGTATATGTCGTTAGTGAAGAATGGACCCTACACGTGCACGTACAGGAACATTAACTTTCATTCTAGGGAGGTCTTTTTTTGTTCCTTTTATGCTTTTAATGATATTTATTAGTGAGATTGTTGTAACAAAGGTTATTGCAGGGGGCTGCTGCAGGGAATTTACTGTAACACATGATGGTTTTCGACATCATGTGGCCTCAAACCATTTTCTAAGGGCGTATTTTGACTACTACAATTGTTGTGAGAACCGTTTAGTAAATCTGAGCTCTTACAAAGCTCGGCAATAAGTTTAAAACATTGTCCTGTTAATTCTGTTGTGTTTTTAGTGAGTACAGTCACACATATGCAAACCAAACCTGAAAATGGGAAACGATTTCATTTCATTGCTTTGTGGCTGTTATAAAGCAAAAGCTAAAAGGCTATCCCCCTATAACGGCACACAGCACTTCGTATCATCATTTTATATGTCAAATATTGTTATTGGAAACGGCGTTCCAGGACAATCCTTTTTGTGGACAAATGTGCTGAATCTTTTGAAAATATTTACAAAAAATGTAAGTACCATGCTAACCACGTAGCTGAGCCAGCCAGTCCAACAACGTAGCTGAGCCAGCCAGTCCAACTTAATATTAAACGAGAATAGGGTTTTGGGGAAATGCTACATCAAAAGCTGTCTAACTAACTAGCTGTTGCTAAATTCTCTAACATGCATTTTCACAAAGTCTCTTACTGACTGCTGCAGCAATATACACTGTAGATTCAACATAGCTATTGCTGAGAAGTTGATATTGTTGTCTCAGCTATTTCAGTCTGAACAGGCCCTAATATTTCAGCGACAGTTTTCTTGAATGCTTGTGCATAATACTGATCATTCACAAATATTCACTGCTCAAAGAAATTAAAGGAACGTGTAATCATTCCAGTACAACACCAAGTCAACCGAACTTCAGGGATATTAGTCTGTCAGGTTAGGAAGCATAAGAAATTCTGAATACATTTTACATGTTTTGATGCAAATGAAAGTGACAACAGGTGCACTGGAAAGGAAAAAGCAAGACAACCCCCAATAAAAAAATGGTTTTGCAGGTGGTGGCCACAGACCATTCCTCTCTCCTTATCTCCTCTGACGGATTCTTGTACTTGTATCTTTCTAGTGTCCTGGTCACTACTATGTTCTGGTAGCAGTTGCGCCATAACCGTAGCCCATTCAGCATGTACAGGCAGTCCTGCTTCGCCCGGATTCATGCCAGTTGGAACAGCCTGTGATTGCAATTGTTCACTTTGTTGTTCGGTCTAATTTTGAATCCAGCCCTCAATCAAAGGGTTGACCGTCTACATTGACCGTTGTTACATGGTTTCCCCAACAATTGGCACAATGTACAATAAAGATTTAGATCTTTAATACATCTAGTTAATCAAGACCCGACGTGTGATTTTAGTGTTCCCTTAATGTCTTTGCTCAGTGCAGTACCATCTCTGCCACATGCCACCGATGAACCGAGACAAATGTCACGTATGATGTCTGGTTGCTGCAGGTTTACATTACAGCAGGTTTGCATTCTTTCATCAATGGACTCATTGTGTATGCTAACAGCAAGGCCTCGGTGTATCTTCCTCGGCTTTAGATGGCAAGCTGTGCGTGCGTCTATAACGTGTTATTAGAAACTCTAACAGGATGGTGGTGTGCCAGGTGTCAATCAAGCTTCCAGGCAAACACTAAATGGACTAAAACACACCTCTGCGCTGGACCAAACCCAACGCAAACACAAATATTGTGTCAACGGTTTTGACATAACAAGATGCCATCTAGGTATCGACGAACACAGTGGAACAAATGAACAATTTCACAAAGCAGTCAACCCGAGATTGTGTAAGCTATCGATGACATCTTTCAGGGACGTTAGCCATGTAATGAAGTAATGCATTTGGCATCTGACGCAAAACACAGCACGCATGACAACCAAAAGAAATAAATCTTATTTTATTTATTTAATTCATTCTCAGTAGATTCATAGGTTTGAATGGAGACACCCTCTCCCTCAAAATAATGATATACATTATATATATATATGTTCTAGCAATAGGGAATCTGACTCCCTGTTTTTTGTGAATGCAGATGTATAAATAGTTGCTCTGATTCAGGGCCAAAACTTGCAGTATGTACCTCAACATCAACTCCAGTAATAACTGTTGAAACAAGTACTTTTTTTACTTAAAACCCATTTAATGTCAGGCTGTTCCACATCTGACAACTCACCGCCAGATTATCTTGAGAAGATAATCTGTGTTTAATTGCTGGAGGCTTTATAATAGTTTTGCAAGAGACTACTCACGTGTCATCTTGGTTCAAATAATATGGTGACATGGATAACCAACCTGCTAACTCAGAAGTACAGTGCAGCAGTCCAGATGGAGTACAGCATTACAAACCTGTAATACTTCGGATTATCTTACTATAATGCAAATATATTGGTAGTCTATTGGCATTTGCTCTGGTGTCACTATCCAGCATAGGAATTCAACATTTTAAACTATTAATTTATACAATATATATATATATATAAAGAGAGAGAGAGAGAAAAGAACAAACAGGGAGATAGACGGACAGATGAAAGCATTGGAATTAAACAATAAAAAGAAAATCCAAACACAAGCAAAAAAAAGAAAGGATGTTATTTATAAAAAAGAAATTTGGAGTGCTGAGAGAACGTTAATCCAATGAGAAAGTTCCTCACAAGATCCAACAACAATGGATTTGTTTAAACATCATCTGATGCCACTAAGCATTTGCAACTCTGTGACGAGTGCACTTCAAAAAGCCATAGGGGACGCTAACTCTATTTAGCAGCACCTAAATTACCAGCTTCACAGACAATAGTGCTACTACAAAATCAAAGCACACCTCTATTAGCATAAACTGTTTAGTTCTCCCAAAATGAACCCCATATTCTACAGTACCGAAGGTATGGAAATTATCAATTCAATGTTTATTTACTGCCCCCTTTCATCATCAAAATGATAATATCAGCATCAAAATGTATTCAGAATGTTGTGGCAATATTTCTGTGATATATTTAGACTTATTATTCAAAGTCTTTAATATGTTGGTTTGACACGATGACACCAGAAATGTTCAAACGTATACAGATGTGTACTACAGAGGTGATTGACAGACAGCTAAGAAAAGCAGACAGAGACAGGACAGAGACAAAACAACAACACACACATTTACATGCACACACACACAAACATACACACACCACACAACTGCTACCCAGATAGTATTAGTCTGAATCTTTGACTACATGCTTCACCCTGGATGGGCACAGTCAAACAAAAGCAAAAGTTCAAGCTGTGATATCCGGCCCAGTAAGGTTTAAATCTGTGGTTACGCTACAAGCCTCCAACAGTTGTATTGAGCAAAGATAATGAGAAGTCATCACAACCGGCACTTCCGCAAACATAGCGTGGATTAAGAAACCGAGCAACTGACGCGGACTAAAATGAATTAAACTCTGTCAACTCTTATTACAAGCGGTAGCAGAACAAAACATAGACCACAGTTGTGGGTTATTGGTGGTAAAGGTGTGTGTGTGTTTGCCTATACAACAGAAGAGGAAAATAAATAGAGAGATGATGGGGGGAGGGGAAAAGGGACTGGAGAGGAGGATACATAATTAGAAGGGGAGAAGGGGTGAGAGAGGAAGACACAGGATTAGGAGGGGAGAAGGGGTGAGAGTGACAATCCAGAATGCCTTCTGGTGTGGTTTTACTCGACAACAGTTTGGGTTCGATGAACGAAACTTGATGCCGGATTAGCGTCAGGGATACAGGGATGTCATCTTCCAAGATAGCATTGGACACTTTTCCAACCAATACATCCCAACGGCTGAGGTCTGTAGACAATGACAATGTGTATCGAGGTGGAATGAGCCTTGGCGAAGAGTCGATGGTTCTGTATGTCTTCCCCAGAAATAATTTAAATTGTTGTTTTGCGAAGCTAATAAAAACATCTCATACCAAAACATTTATTCTATCCCCAGCAACAGCACTTGTTTGACAGCGATCACCATATTAGCCACCTAGTAGACAACGTATTCGGTGAATTTAAAAGCCTTCCACCTGCACCTCGCGGTGTATCGACCTTTTGTCACAGCGAGAGTGACAAGTGTGAGTTTAAAATCGTGTTGACATGTAAAGTTAATGTTATTGAAATGAAACTGTGTTCCCGACAATGGATGTCATCTTAAGAGGCTCTTGACAGTACACTCGTTTAAACCAGGTAGAGCCCCTTGGTCAAAATCATCTTTTACGTAAGAGCACGTCATTTGGGGTGCAGCCCCTAAAGGGGAAGAGGGGTGAGCCCCACTAAAGCCATCGGCCGTTGGAATTGAGAAGTGCTAATCCCAAATTAAACGATCTGGCACTTTACAAAATACGAGACAATTACAGGGATAATTATACCCAGCCTTCACACGGTGCCACTGGGTCACAATTAACATAATACATCAGGCTTCACACTAAGAGCTGCTTCAGCACCAGCGTCTCCACAGGTGTGGCTGCTACAGTGGAAGGAAGCCTTCTGTGAGAAGTCAAAGGGGACAGATGTGGCAGTGCCGACTGTGTGTGTGTGTGTGTCTATAGCCAGAAACAGACAGATCCGAATGACGGTCCAGCGACATGATTTAGCGACCTCCTGTCTGACTCAGCTGAGTACATATTGAACATTCTCTCTGAGTGACAATACAGTCTCTTGTCAGTATGGGTATCTGTAGAGCAAACAAAAGCAAAAAAAGTACATTACAATATACATTTGATTGATGAGACGATTAGAGAGCACAAGTAGAGAGCCTGAAAAGACAGCGGTTAATAAAAAAGCAAGCCACCCCCTTGCAACTTGCTAAACTAGCCTGTCGTAGGTTATTGAATGGTTACTTGAAGCTAGCTAGGAGAACCGATGAAATGCACACAACACTAGCTATCTGGCCACAGTAATTGTTGGTAATAAATCACAATGATAATTCACAATACTTTATTACCGTAAAGCAGCTGTGTGTGTTAGCTGCTGAGAGTTAGCACAGTGTATTTAGTTAGCCAACACATATTATAGATGTTTCGTTTTTTTTTACCCAGACTGTAACGATAACCCAAAAAGTTACCACTGTTGAACTACAACAAATCCCTCTATGTGTATTTCTTTTGCCAGCTTGCATTTTGTCAAAATAAATAGTTGTCATGCAAATTATATACTAGCTACATATGAGCTAGCCCTGGCAGTATGGGATTAGAGAGAGTGAATTAACTTGTTTCTTCATTATAGTTATTTATCCACGGTCCACTAGTTACTAAAAGGGCTTTCTACAACAATAGAAGTATTAGCACTGCAAGGTAGCTATCATTGATAGTTACCAGCAACACACAGATGGAGTCCGATCTTATGTTAAGATTGTTTTTACAAGACAGACGGGTACCCTGTGCTTTCTGAATAAAAGAAACATTGACTGCTGACACTGTTCATGGGAGTTAAATACTCATGGCAGACTAACATCTCATCCCTTAACAATTAGTAAAAGACCTTCACTTTAAGAAAAGTGTGGTCTCATTATTGTTCAACTTGAATTTTGTGCTCTTGTAAACATGTGCATTCAGTAATGTGTTTTTGCGGTTGGATATGAATTATCCAGCAATTCCAGTATATTTTCCCACATAATGTATATTTTGTAATCAGGTAGAGTTGCAGAGAATGTGCCTCAAGGCAACATTGAAGGCGCAAAAGCAATTTAATAAATGCTACAATAATTATCATATCATAACTTGCATGATATTTAAAGTCACAGTTGTGTGTAATTTAGTCTCAAAAACAGCAATAAAAAATGCAGTGTTTTCCCACAAAAGGAAAACCGGTCTGTTTACACCAGTAGTCTTGTATTTAATTCCAACGTCCAACGTGAAAGAATCCCCCTGCAGTAAACAATAGGGACACACCGGGCACACACACACACACACACAGTTAAAAACATATTTCTGGTTTTCCCTCTGCCTTTATGTCTGGTTCCGTCTCGGTCTCTCTCCTGACACCTATTAGACTAAAGCAGTTCTAATAAAGATCCTGTGGGAATATTAACAGGCATTTACAGACAGTCATTTCCTCCACCGAATTCTGACATCACTGACCTACTCCATTTTCAACTGTCTGTCCTACAAGCACCATTACACCATCTGCACCAGCAGCTTGGCATCAGTCATTAGCAGCGCTGCAATTATCTAAAAGAGACAAGTACGTATAGCCATGTCCAAAACACCTGTCTGGCTGCGGCTTAGTGGCCCTTAGGCTGCAGTCTGGGGACACTTTTGAGGATTTGTCCAATTAACTTATTAAATGTACAGAGGCCAATTCTCCGATTCACTTTTCTAAACAGTCTAATTTGTTAGTGCTTATTGCGCTGCATAAACTGTTCAACATGAGCGTGTACCCATGAGGTAGTTGGCAGGGATATCTGAAGACAGTCACGACACCATATGGAACAACCTCAACTTGTGTTAGTATAATTGGACTAAATCTGCCTACTGCTGTGTCACTTGGATTAATTTACTGTTTATATGCCTGTGATAATTGTAGGCGTAAATTTTAACAAAGCAATTTGTCACAGCATATTTCATCAAAATAACATGCCAAATACTGCCCTTGGGAAACATTATTCTGATGACATAGTTATTTTTAAACTTTAACCGTTACTCTGAGATGTAAAATGGAGCCTCGCACGTTAACGGTCCCGCTCAAATGAACCCGACTCACAGCGGAGATCAGGATAACCATTTGCAATCTTAATTGGGGTGAATATTTCTTTTGGCCATCAGCTCCTTGGCAACCAACCTGGCCTAGATTGGGTTTGATGTCCCAGCTCTCCAAACACTCTAATTTATGCAGGAGCCTCAAAACATGCCTTCTGCCGGTTTCACTCCTTGTAACAACGGACATTTGTCCTCCTTTTCATTGCTTTTCCTCTCCTCTTCCCTCCCAAACAACTGTGACTGTTTTAATTTGCTCCCCCTGATTAGTCTGGATCAATTAAAGTCTCCCTGCTGTGTCCAACCAAAACACAGCAGGAGGCACTTAGACCGGCATTCATCAGGACCGGCCCCTTAATCACATCTTAATGACACTGGTACTCAGAGAGGATGAAGGAGAATGTTATTGGCCTGTTCTGTCCTGGATGGCTTTATGGCCACGGGTGGAGGAGTGGAGCCGTTGAAGTAGACATTAGTGCTGGACCTTTAGCGTATGGACCTGTACTCTCTGACGGAGAGAGCGAGAGCAGGCTGGCCTCTTAGGGACTTTACCACACTGCTTTACCCGCTTCGATCGTCCTTGCTGTCAATGGAGATACAGTGACAGTGCTAAAGGATATGGGACACATTCAGCCAAGCACCCAGTTTAGCGTTTCAAACATTAATACTTATTTTTGAATGTGCATGCTTGGCTAATCCGTTTTCCCCTCTGTTGTTCCGAGTTTTGAGTCCATCAAAGCCGTGTACTGCAGCTCAGGACAACATCGTTCCGCGGCCCAATCAACGTGGAGGACTGCGGCCTGTCAATTAAAGCTGCTAGCCAACTAATCCCAGAGGGCTTTGTGAGAGTTTGGAGGGGAATAAAGGAGGAAAAAGCGAAACGCTTTAAGGCCGTCTAATGACGTTACCGAAGAAATAGCACCATACCGATGGGAACGAGCTAATCCAACCCTGGTCCTTTTCTAGTGGTCGCGTTCAAAACAGCCGACTCCCCCCCTGCTCCTAAACCCCCTCATGGTGAGTTGCCTCCCCTCCAACTACTGAACTCCTGGCGACTCGACACAATGGACACCTGCAGGAGTCCCCCAGTCAGCCCCCGACCCTGACAACACCTCTGTCCTTCGCCGGGCCATCACGGGGCACAGCGTATTATTTTCATCAATTAGTAAAAGCTTGAATTGGTCACTTCCTCTCTGCCCCGAAGGTGAGTGGAACATTCCTGTATTCATACTGTCATTAGCCCAGTTATCCATGCCCACAAAAGCTCACAAAGGCATTTCTGCTGCTTTTGGGACTAACCAATTTCACGGAAACAGAAAAAGTAGTAAGGCTGTTAGGGGAGCAATTAGCCCGTCTATTATATGAAGTCAAATCGGGGGGGGGGGGAGGTAAAGTGGGAAATCGTAACTATCAAATCAAGGGATTACAGCGCGGCCTCAATCTCCACGACAACGACCATTTCCAGTGTACTAAATTATACATTAAACCGCCATGCATGCTTCATGTCACGTACAAGCGCGCATTGTCTAGCCTGAGCGCAGACCGTTACAGGGACAAAGTGGAGCTGTGGAGAGGCCCTCTTATCCCATTCACTCCATGCCGTCGCTGTAGTCCTAATTAGCTGTTAGCCATTCTAACTCCAGAAAGGAGATGGAGATGAAAGCCTTGATTTAACTTGTCTTCTCATTTCCTCTCCAGGCCTCTAAATCCCTTTCCTTTTGTGGCATTTAGGAACAAATCTGGGTGGAGTGGAGTGGGCGTAAAAGGTACTGTTGAAATGTAGGAGGGTATTAGGCGCTAATGCCGCAACTATATGCCACTATTTCCCTAGCATTTTTAACATGAATGGGGCTAATGATTAAACCAACTTTGCGGCGAGAACAGAAGCGAACGCTGCTTGGCTTTGGCCTGCATGAGCCATGTGTGTCAGCTAATATTTATTACCAAATGCTGGCATCACCCATGTTTCCAAAAGTGAGATGTACTTGTCCACTTGGTAATTTCACACATTGGACTTCCAATGACTTCCAATGTTTTCTGTAATCCGTCTACATTTGGGAGTCAAGTTGGACGAGCAGTTTTCATTTAACTCGTCTGTGGAGAGCATCTACTTTTAGAAAAGTCGTAGAAGGGTGTCTTGCTGCTGCGTGCCAAGAACAACTCTTGCAGGGAAGGAGCGAGAGACAGATGGCAATTCCATTTAAAAACAGTGGCTCCGCGCGTCGCTTCTCGCGACTGTAGATACTTTGCACTTCAGTTTGCTACGAGTCATGAGAAAGCAGATGCCCGTGCATATGGTTTTCTTTAAATGATCCGCTTCACTAGTGGGATGGATGGACACTTCAGAACAAAGTTGTTTTGGTTGTCTCTTCCCCGCAGTCTAGTATGCGAACGCTCCCGTCTGTAACCCTGGACCCAAGGGTCGGGTATCTTTTGATTTTTGGAGTAGTGGTCTAATGTTGGGTGCTATTAGTTCTTGAGCTGGTGGATGGGTGAAACGAGGAACAGGCAGCGCCATTAATAAACCAATTAGTGAAGAGGATGTGGGCGGATCACATCCCAGCGGAACACTGGGAAACACTACGGAACATTGAGAACACTACGGAACACTGAGAACACTACGGAACACTCTCATTAAGAGCCGGTCTCTGAAATCCTCTATCCAATCAGCCTTCTGCATTGTAAGCTGCTGCTGGCCTCTACTAGCACCGATCCTCTCAGGAATGAACCACACCACATGACTTGGCAAATGATATCAGCTCGTCCCCGAAATGTGGAATGACTAAACTGACGATCCAAGGATCTTTGTTGTCTAGAGCGTCGGCTGCATTGGACTCGTTTTTTACGCTTTGAAAACAAACTTCATCTGAAAAATGTGCTTTGAAATATTGTTTATTCTATTTTTTCTTTTTACATTTGTTGTGCCGGTGTTTTTTGGAAATCAAGAAATGAGGGCATTAATCTAGTCGTCAGGTGCGGTAGTTTGCTCTGAGGAGTACGAGATCAGGGCATTGCGTGGTGATGGATTGGAGCATGAATGCTAGAGGTGGCCAATCCTTGGGTGCAGGAAGAGTGTATTGTCTGTGTGTGTGCCTCTACATTCAATGTTTGGGGCTCAAATGAACTAACCCTAACCTAACCCTAACCCTAACCCTAACCCTAACCTAACCCTAACCCTAACCCTAACCTAACCCTGAAAATGCACGAGCCAGGTCGGCTCAGTAGGCAGACTCCACCAACGGAAGGCCCTGAGCATACAATCTGCAGCAACCAAGATGGCGTCTTCATTATCAGGTATTAAGTCTTGGCCCACACCTCCTTGTCATCACACACTGACACACACACACACACACACACCTACCTTCTCCTCATCAGCAGGCATGGTTGGCAGCTGAGGTGCCAAAGCTGAGGAGGCTGGGTGGGTTCCACGGGTATCTGGGTGGTGGGCAATCCTCCTGGTACCCACACTGACACACTGACACACTGACACACACACACACTGACACACTGACACACACACACACTGACACACATACACACACACACACCCACACTGACACACACACACACACTGACACACTGACACACACACACACCCACACTGACACACACACACACACACACTGACACACATACACACACACACACCCACACTGACACACTGACACACACACACACACTGACACACATACACACTTCCGGCAGTCCCAGGTGCTGATGATCGCCCGCTGGCACCGGGACGGTTGCCATCGTCGTCGGGAGGAGACAGGAGCACATGTTTTCCAGGAGACCAAGGCCCAGTCAGGGAAGTGGATTTAGCCTCTCGTTTTTTTTGTTATTCTTCCTAAAGGACTTTCCACAATTCCCAATTCATCGCTCTTCAATTTGTCCTCCGTAGTTTCTCTGCAAGGACACTTTAGTCAAGCGGTAAATGTCCTGTTAGAGGACAATGAGACGGTATCACCTTTTGTGTGGGTACTTCGAAGGTCGACGTTCGGCAGTTCCTCTGTGTAGGGGAGAGAAGAGAGAGAAAGCACTGTGTGTGTGTGTGTGTGTGTGTGTTGTACCAGCCCTGGGGCCCTGCAGGTGTGTGTAGAAGACAGGCAGACAGGGCTCGCGGAGTACTAACAAAGAGGGAAGGAAAATAAACAAAATGCAATGCTAGAATGTCACATTAAAACAAGCCAAAGAAAGAAAGGAATGGTTGTCAGGATCTGGAAGGCCTCTTTGGAGAGGAAAGAGGGGCTCCATGAAACAAAAACACCCCCCCCCCTCACACACACACACACAGGTTTACTATCCTTGCGCACACACACCTCTCAGTGTGCAGACGCAGTCAAGGTGAGAAATACAGGAAGTATGCTGCTGTGTAAACTGGTCTCTCCATTAGCTGTTGTTGGTGGCTCAACGTGTGGATGCGTGTGTGTTCCTGTGTTCGTGTGGAGGTGTTGCACGTGAAATAATCACCACAGAGTTCTGGTAGAGATGTCTGTGGGTTGGTGCTTTCAGGCTCCCATTGGGACTAATGTGTGTCAGGCAGTCAAACCGCAGAACCCGTGGAAGTTAAACTTGCACTCTTCTTGCAGGTCCTGGGGCAACTAGGGGTTAACCCCACAGACGGGCACCGTCAGTAAGGCCAGGAACAGGCCGTAGACTAGGTCACAGATGAAGTCCACCAAGGTAAGGGTTGAGTAGGGGTGGGCACATTAAGCTCTGGTTAGAGTTACTGAAGTCAGTCACAGCAATGAAAAGTGATGGTTGACATGTGGCCTGTCGACCCAAACCCCTTGTTCCAGCCAATCACTACACACCAACCACGGACATTAGTTTCTTCTCCACAAAGTGATCTGATTACCTCCAAGTAAGTTATTAGATCACAGAAAGGATTTATTCTTTCTCATCAATCCCAGAATAAGATGGGTTGTGTCGATGCACATATGTGTTAAGCAACATTTATGTGAATTGTTTGCTGTTGGTTTTGCTTCCATTACTGTCAGAGATGATCCAGTTGTTGATTATGATATTTGGAAATATGTAGAGAACAAACTATGTAGTAAACAAATGTGAAATAGTTCAGTTTCTCTCTTGATAAAACAGAGGTTTGCTGATATTGTAACGCTAATTATTAACAATTACATATTATCTCAAGTACCATATCAACTTCTTTTCAAGACAATGATATTGTAATATTTTGTCATTCGTACATTTGTCATACTATTTACGCCGTTCTTTACCAATGTGAGTTGTTGATTGGCTGTCAACAACATTCCCCTTTTTCCCACCAACACAGTTCTGAGCCGTCTAATTAACTACGAATGTGCTGAGGGGCAAATGCAGAACGCATTGCAACATTTGAATACACGAACAATAAATTACCATAAATAATAAACTAATAAAACATACTTAAGTGTGATCGAGTCCCCGGAAATACATTTCAAATGTCACTCTGTTAATAGTGGACTCCTTTTGACCAAAAACCTATGATTAGTGTGTCAGTTGGGACAAGGTCCCATGAGTTAGCTCATTATTTGCAGTCAAAACTAGAGACTCCAAACGAGTTCAGCACCGTCAGGCAAAGACAGGCACCATCACAGAGCATAAATTATGATTGAGACTTTCTCAAACCATCACTTTTCTCAACAAAACTGATCCGATACTTGGTTAATTACGAATCAGTGTCACTAACACCTGAGAATAAACATATTTTCTGTGCTTGTGTTTTGGTATTTGCATCCAAATATTTTCTCTGAAGAAAATCTATACCAGGAAAGGTGAATCAATCACTGACTACTGAGTAACAGATTATTGAAATAGAGAATTTTGCCATAAGCAAAGCACTAACATATGTCTCTTCTGTGCTTGTAGCCTCCTGTACCGCTATGTTATAATACTACTGTCTTTACAAGTGCAAACCAACAAAGTGACAGAACGAGACAGGCATGTAATTGCTCACATGCTATGCATTCAGGATCCCGTCATACATCCTCCGGTACGTGGCTATCAAAAGATTGTGACATACTGTAGATTAAAATAACAAGTGACACGTCTATCTCCCTTCGGAGTGAGTAAGAGGGACAATAAAGTCTGAGGAAGAGAACAGAGACTTGTCTTTACATGCCATCTGTCCTTGACTCCTCGTCTCTGACGCTTGATCTAATTACTGCTTCTTTCTGGCTAATGCCTCCTCATTAGACGAGGGGAGCATGTGCAATCTACACAACGCGCTGAGAGCATCAGCACTAAGAACGCTAGCTGGAGCCATAATGGGGAGAGGAAAATCTGTCTGGTGCGAAAGGCAATTCACACGAGCGGCTAAACGCTCATTTTGCTTTTTCTTCCTTTTCTATCCGTGTCTGAAATATGAACATTGATTTATCTTCGTCCAACAACAACAGTGCAGCGCTGTTACCGAACTCGTAGTTTGGAAGGATTTTGCGCCGTAGAGATTGGAACGGGGAGGAGAGGAGAGATGGTCACACGTACTGAGTAGATCACACACTCACACTCTAGAACCAAAGACAGATCTATGAATGTGAGAAATGGGAAGGGCATTGGGTTTGCAATAATGCATTTTCTGGCAGTTCTGGGTTATTATTCTATATGTATACCAAACCAATAAACTATTATCAAATCTACCAATGGATCGATATTCATACAAATAGGCTAGAAGATGTCTTTCTTTCAACAGCTTTAGAAAATATTATTTAGTCTATTCAATTGATGCCATGTGAGGTTTAACTTTAGTTGCTACGTTCCTCTTTAGCTAAGAGGTCGATGGACGTGAAACTGGTTTGACTAATTATTGTTTACACGTTGCAACCTCCTGTCTGAAATGTTATTTCAACCAGCAGCTGTTATGGAAGAGAGCTTTTCAGAGGTTGTTTAAGACAATGGTGTGGTATAAGGTTAACCAGATCAGATTTGTCATAACAATGTAAAAGACATCTTTGGGATGGTGTCTGTGAAAAATAACAGCTAAACTGTTATTAACAGATCACTGAGTAGTACATCCACTGGAATCTTCAGCCTAAAGAACACCCTTTATGACCTCACTACCTTCAGATGGTAATGAAGTTCAGTGATTCCGTATTAGCTAATGGGTGAGCCGAACACAGGTAAGTAAGATTATTAAGATTTAATACTGGACCAAAATGTAAATGTCTTGGCCGGAGTAGGTGGCGACAGTCAGCTCCAGCAGGCTTTTGAATCACTAAGATTGAATAACTACACCAATAGATTTTTTATTTGATTCTCAACATTGATGATGAGGGAATTCAGCAGACGCTCATATCCTAAGCAATGTATAGATGGTGAATGTGTGGCAGGTCCTTACTCAGACCTGAACCCAGGCCCTAAGGTGCTCTAGCAAGGAGGTTAAAACCCATGGACTTTGGCAACTGTTGCCAGAGCGCCTCTTAAGGCATCAGGGAGTGGGGTTGTAATTCATTGCACAGCACTGTAATCGCTGGCCACTGTTGCACATACATGTTAAAATCGCTAGGTCGAACAATCCCAGATTCATAATCCCACAAATCATTGCTGGAACAATCCCAAATGTATAATCCCACAAGACATATGTGGAACAACCCCACATTTATAATCCCGAAAGACATAGGTGGAGCAATCCCACAAGTCTGAGTGATTTCATTCTACTTCACTCTACTAGTTATCTGCAAAACGTAAATACTGTAAAGTAGACAATGCAAATATGAATGAATTACTGTTAAATACTCTTCATTTTGGTTCTTGACCCTAACGCGACAAACTCATCAGGCCTCATAATGGATAGAGAGGGTGGTGAATCTCTGGCGAGCCCCCTTGTGTACAGTGAGGCTCCCCCCTCCCGCCTCTCTGTTTCTGTGTTGGGGGCTGCCGACCTCAGGCCTAAGACCTTCAAAGGGGGGAGTAACCCCTACGCTGTCCTACGACTGGGGCCGAGGAGATTAGCCACCCCCGTCCTCCGCGACACGCTGAGCCCTCGCTGGGACTGTGAGCTCACCCTCCCCCTACCCCCCGGGGCCCCGGGCAGAGCCGCGGCGGCATTGACCCTCACCGTCTACCACCGACGCTCCCTACCGGCTCTCACCGATAAGTTCCTGGGGTCGCTGGCGTTCAGGCCGGAGGACATCTACAAGCAGGACGGGAGGAAAGAGTGAGTTGTTTGTACCAGCTTCTAACAGAATGAGTGTGCAGCCTACTTGTGTTGGGTTCAAGAAGCGAATCATGTATTTCAGTAGACTCGATGAGGAGGACCCAGTATGAAATTATTTCCACCGGTGTGTTATAGTGTGTGAGTCAGTGTGTGTGATACACCCTCTCTGGTTTACTATCAGTGCTGTACAGTTGGGACTTGGTCGGTGCAAAAAAGCCCTGAAAGTATCTTTCTCAAGGGTTCCCTGAAACAATGCTTTGGAATTCAAACCAGCAACCTCAAAGACATCGGCCACATTTCTCAGCAGTATCAGGGACTCAGCAGTATCAGGGACCGTGTCTAATTTAATGTCAAAAGAGGAAGTACTACACCAACGTGTCCGTTTATGTGCAGGTGGTTCGTTTTGACTTCAGAGCCGAGGAAGAAGCCAAAGCCAAGGGGGCAAGTGGAATTATCATTCCGGTTCCACGGAGAACCCAGTTCCCTTTCCTTACCCCCTCAACCTCAGTCCCTCACCCAGAGCCACTCCCAATCCTGTGCCCTACCCCCACGACCTCAGTACCTCACCCAGAGCCACTCCCAACCCTGTGCCCTACCCCCACGACCTCAGTACCTCACCCAGAGCCACTCCCAACCCTG
>JACXGK010001349.1:8376-45162 GCA_016801125.1 Novumbra hubbsi | reverse complement strand
GTCCCAGGCTCCCTCCATCTGCCTGAGGAGTCACGTTGGCTGGGACGGAAACACACCCTGCTCATCATCTTCGGTTCAGGTCAGTCCCGGGATGAAATGACAACAGAATAGAGTAGAGCGGAACGCAGCAGAATAAAACATGGAGTAGAATATTGATGAAATTAGCAGAACAGTATAAAACAGAGAAAGACTGAATACAATGGTCTGGGGGAGGTGGCTGGTGCACTCAGTGATTGACTGGCCCGCTTCATTGTGTGTGCAGCCGGTGGTGATGCATTGGGAGCCCATCCAGCAATCTTGTAGAGAGGAGGATTCTGGATGGCTGGACTGTGTCTCACCATCTGCACCAGCAGGCCCCAAGGAGCCAGCAGCCGGCCCAGACTGCGTCAGCATCGCTACTTCTGGTATGTTGTCCTCGTATACTTTGGCCCGTCAAATGTGTATCTTTTTGGGGGGTTTTCAAAAACATTTAAAAATAAAAGGATTGGCACAATGGGTAGTTTTCCACTTCCATGTCGTCCAATGAAATGTACTGGGTATCCTGCATGAAAGCGATATTGTCATATTGACGGGCATACATGACAGTCAAACATGACCGGCTATAAGAGACTCTTGTCAATACAACACCACCCACACAGGCTATAGAAGATTCTTATCTAAACAACACCACACACAGGCTATAGAAGACTCTTCTCTAAACAACACCACACACACAGGCTATAGAAGACTCTTCTCTAAACAACACCACACACACAGGCTATAGAAGACTCTTCTCTAAACAACACCACACACACAGGCTATAGAAGACTCTTCTCTAAACAACACCACACACACACAGGCTATAGAAGACTCTTCTCTAAACAACACCACACACACAGGCTATAGAAGACTCTTCTCTAAACAACACCACACACACAGGCTATAGAAGACTCTTCTCTAAACAACATCATACACACAGGATATAGAAAATTGTCTGCCCCCCCATTCATACTTTTCTTTCCAATGCCCTAACTCAGAAGGCCATGGCTCCAGACTGTAGTCTGTTCTACTGTTTCTTTCCTCACAGGTGATAATGGGGAGGTGACGGATGGACCGGAGGCCAGGCAGTGTCTTCTTAAGCCTGGGGAAGGACCCAACTCTGCCCTGGACCAAATAGAGGAGCCTTCTACAGTGGGGAACCCCACTGACTCTCGAACCTCCTGTAACGTGTGCACGTTTCCATGTCAACATTCCCAACAACCGCGGCTGCACGTGGACCCGTTCCGGTTCTCCTTCAGGTCCAGACTGAGGCGTCTTCGCTACAGGTTGGACTCGGGAGAGAGAGGGACCTTGAGACTCCCTGCTTGCTCTGCTGTGATGTTCTGGTCGTCCTTGCCAACGTACAGCCATTTCCCCAAGATAGACGTGTCAGAGAGGCCCCGGGGCTTCTTTGCGCAGCACTTCCCCTGTTTAGGTGGGAGGAAGTGCCAATAAAAGAAGTCAAGTCTGAGTGCACACAGCTTATATTCTTCCGTAGGTTATCACAAAAAAGTTGCCCATCCATGGAAGTTGGAGGAACTTTCTTTGTCTTTGCAACCGGAAAGTTCTCTCTTGGTGCAATTTACAGTTTGTTTGCAGCGTTTCTGATCCAGAACACTTGTTGTGTTGTTCTGGGAAGGGGGGTGACAGAGACAGCGACATTGTCTCAACACCTGAGGTGGCAAATATCTCACCTCCAGAGCTGCACCAGGTGTGACCAAGGAGACAATAGGCCTATATAATAAGGCTGGTGGTTTCAGCTCTAAAGCCAATCAGAGCAGAGAAATTGAGAAAATATGGGGAAAAGTATTTTTCTCTCTGCATTATATTACTTTTCATTACACCACCCACATCTGTGAAAGGTTGAGGTTTTATACATGATAAGAAATACCTTTTCAAAGACAAGGGGTGAGTGAACTTCCTGGTGGCAGATTTCTGAATAGTAGTCCTTTTAGCAGTGAGAGTGACACAGTACATTCTTTAAACACACCCTGTCACCTGGGGAGACTTACAACAACACAGTCTTATACAACATGCCAGGAGGCCATTGCAACATCCGCCCAGACAAACAGGGCCTGTGTCCCAAACGGAATCCTTTAAATCTATGCGTTGTGAAGTGCGTCGCAGCCCTAGTCAGAAGTAGTGCACAAAACAGGGAATAGGGTGCCATTGAGGATGCATTCCGCAGTGTTTTTGGTGTGGTGACGCATTAAGGTATCAGGAAGCCAGACCAATGTTTATACCTTTTCACACGTCTGATGAGTGACACGGAATTGAATTTTTGGGCGGGGGGTAGAAGGTAAATAATTGATTTGGGGCGACCGTCACTGTGCATCATGGGAACAGCTGTCGGACTGAATGATTACACCACCACAACTTCTGATGACTTGCTCGAATGCACGCAACCAAACAAATCCTAAATGTCAATACCACAGCCATCACTGCCCATAGAAGGGCAATGGCAACAGGCAATCGGTCTGGGCAACCACCTAGCAAGGAGGCACAGACTTCCCCAGGAAACTAGCGGAACGGCCCACAAACTAAAAGGACACTATCAACCATACAAACACATTTTCCTTGGTAACAATGGATGCAATGCATACAATAGGCGTCGTTAGGAATACTTTATCACATTCATTAATAATAAACATCTGTTCCTTTCAGGCCTTGTATGCTTCAGCATTTCTGGTCTGGTATACACAACATAACTTGTTTCGTCACCCTTAACAAGTTTTTTCACCCATCCCCAAATTGGCTCTAGCACGACTAGACACCCTTCCTTGTTTTTCTGTACATGGCTACGTGACGCTCTCATTTAAAACGTGAGAAATTATAATGAACAGAATTATGCTTTTAATGATGCGTTAATTAGACTCCTAGAGTGAGATTAGTGAGCACTTATGAATTATTAGCCGTGAAATCCTTCCAGATTCTTAAGGTTTTTTACTGACGGCACCACAGAAATTGAGCTTTTGGCTCGGTGATTAGCGAACTCCTAAATGACAGAACAGATTGTGCTACATATGCTTATGGTTATAACTTTTACAAACGCATTGATTTAACTCTGTGTTGTTAATGCGCTCTTGTAAGCGGCTGTTCTGGGGTTTAGTGACTACACATTTCACCTCACGAGGGGCTGGCTCAAGGACCCCAGATGTTTTTGAGGAGTTGTCTGCAATAAATATTACTAGGTATTGCCTGTACCCATGGCCTGTGGTTTGGTACTGTGCTTCTGTGAAGAAAATCCCGGTACAAGAATACCAAAGGTTAATCTTAACAGAGCATGCAAGGAGAATTTGGATAATCCTTCCTTGTAATAACCCGCTCTGGGTTGTTTTGAATCCGAGGCGGCTCAGATGCCATCCTTGTTCAACTGCCGCATCCGCGCCTATCCTCTTTTGGCCCTGTCGTTCTGGTCTGTCCTCTGCTGTCTAAACTACGGAATGGAAATGGATGGAAATGGAGCTGCTAATTTGCAGGAGGTAGGACTGGGAACATTCTACTGACCCCTACAGTTTTACAGGCACGGTTAGGAGGCTGAGGAGCTAAAGTATCAGGACTGGAGCACCCTGGTACCGCGTTGCCAGAAACCGGATGTTTCCGGTTCTCAGGGACAAGTATCTTCATGCTAGCTTCCGGATGTTTCCGGTTCTCAGGGAAAAGTATATTCTTGCTAGCTTCTGGATGTTTCCGGTTCTCAGGAAAAAGTATCTTCCTGCTAACTTCCGGATGTTTCCGATTCTCAGGGAAAAGTATCTTCATGCTAGCTTCTGGATGTTCCCGGTTCTATGGGGAAAGTATCTTCATGCTAGCTTCCGGATGTTTCCGGTTCTCAGGGAAAAGTATCTTCATGCTAGCTTCTGGATGTTCCCGGTTCTATGGGGAAAGTATCTTCATGCTAGCTTCCGGATGTTTCCGGTTCTCAGGGAAAAGTATCTTCATGCTAGCTTCCGGATGTTTCCGGTTCTATGGGGAAAGTATCTTCATGCTAGATTACGGATGTTTCCGGTTCTCAGGGAAAAGTATCTTCTTGCTAGCTTCTGGATGTTTCCGTTTTTATGGGGAAAATATCTTCATGCTAGCTTCTGGATGTTCGATTCCCAATCAGGTGTTTCCATTCTAGCTGTTACCTTGAGCCTACTTAGATTGGTTAAAGCGTTATGCTGTTTCAGGGGAGAGAGGCTTATGCTCTGTTATAAAATATGCCATATTTAATTTAGCCATGACCCAAAGGACTTTGAGCAAAATGTGATGTACAGGGAACAGCGCTACAGGCTTGTGTTATAAGGATATCCCAGTTTGTATCAAGCATATCCACAAGGACAGTTTAGAAAGTTCTGTTATGGTTCTCCAGAGGTTTCTGTCTAGTTCCCGTATGTCACAGGATGCTTGCAAAGGAATGTTCTCCTCTAAAAATGAAATAAGGTGTCTACTAAGGGAATACACTGCCTAGTGCAATTACTCTTTAGCTCTTGTTACTGCTCCATTAATTACCATTTGGTTGCCCATATGTTGGCTGCCTTTGCAGTCTCAACAAATCAAGTATGCAAAAAGTGGACCTGTCGAGCTTATTAATGCCGCATGTCATCAAAACTTGTTTTCAAACTATTTGATATTAATTCACTAGCTCAATCAGTTTTAATAGGGATTCACCATTTAAAAACTGCATTTTATTCGCAAAAGTCTCACAGGCACTTAATAAAAGACTAAGCACTGAAATGTCAAATGTAAATCATAGTTTAAAGACTTCACCAGTTTGTCAATAGTTGTCAAAATAAAACATTCATAAGTTGTTAAAATATGTAATGTAATTTACACATTCAGGTGTAAGCGGAGCAAATAACCAACCTACTACAGCAGGGGGCATTTATATTTAATCCTCATTTGCAGGTTTTTTTTTTTTCGAAAGATGAATATGATGATTAGTGAATTCTAATGAGTTTAATGTTTTCTCAATATCTCCTTCAGAATGCTTTGCTGCTGAGTAGAGTGTCTATTGGTGTTAAATGTCCTCAAGGTACAACGCAACACAACAAAAACACAGCTTCGGTTACCTGTAGAGAACAAGACAATGTTGGATTGATTCTATTCATTCCGATTGCCTCCTGGGTAGACAAATAGCACAGTGCCAAAAGTGCAACAGTTGCCCAGGTGGCTCATCTAGTGGTTGATGTCACAATGTCACATACCGTAACATTTTAAAACATGCCCCGATTGGAGATTCAGTCAGGTAAGGTTTTTGTGTTGTTGCACTTTATGCTAATGAGCTGAACTCATTTTCTCCTCTCTTCCTAACATTAATTAACACACTGCTACCTTGCTCAATATTTGGTAACAGAACCACTGCCTGCTTGCGGATGCAAAAAATTACAGGATTCCACTTTTGATTAGGCTGTACATGTAGCACAGGTGTGCGAACCGGTCTGTACCTAATTTGAATAAAATTCGTCCTGTTTACGGGAACATGAATTAGTGGTGCTAGAAGCGTAAACGATGGAGGGAACGTTTCTGGGACAGAATGGTGAAATTAAGCCAAAATGCTAATTGTGAACTCAACGATCTGCTGGGTACTTGTTCTTGGGTTGTTTAATTCAATTTGTTTTGAGCCTATTCAAATATAATTTTGTCTCGAAAGTGAACAATTAAATCAGTATGAAATCATAAACGCTCTGGTAATCCCTGCATAGTGGGAACAGAGCTCTGCAATCACAAATCCCAAGAGGTGTTGTAAATAAATCCATGAAAACATAGCCTTAAAAAGAAAGTCTCCTTCATTTAAAAAAAATAATAATTGACCTGGTAAATGTTTTGTCTATATATATTTTAATGGGCTTGGATATACAATAATGTTGCAAATATTTCATAGGAAACAACTTTAGCATTATCATGTTCTACAAAATGTCCTTGGCTACCGAAGTCAATCAAAAATACCTTGCAATACTGATGATAACTTATAAACAAAATACTTATCTCCTCAGTAAATTACATAAAACCAAAGGTTTCCAACTAAATATCTGCCTTCTTTAATTGGTACTGGGTTTTCAATCCATAGTAACGCCGTTTAGAACAAATATCCCTCAATGCTCCCTTAAACATGTCGTAACGTTGCGGTCTAAGGGGCTGAGCACAGGTGCAGGTTGAACAGAGGACTTACCATAAAAAGAACACAACAAAACTACAGTAGACAAATCAAAACAGAAGTACTTGTGGAGAAGAATCAGAAATAACGATTAGATACTTCGGGGAAGGAGAAACATGAATAGAGAAAGTGACGACGAACACAGGTGAGGGAAACAACAACAAACAAGTGTCTCGTGCTCCAAATGTTGACGCTCACGTGATAGAGGAGTTTATTAGACATGAAAGTAAAACGGTCTTAAAAGTATCTGAATGTTGACACCCGCTCAACACTGCTTGCCATTTTAATTTGTACATGAATACCTTTCCATAGTGTTTGAATTAAGCATGTTGGGCGAGGGGAAGTCAAGAGATACGCATGCACTCGGCGTCATGTGAACAAGCCATCGGTGTAGTCAGATGGTCTTTGGCATCCTGGTGTTGACTACTGAACCCCGTAGGTGGAACAGACAGCAGGCTGTCCACTCACTGAATCAGGGTTCGCGCCGTCACTCTCTTCAAATTGGCTGATGGCAATTTCCTTTAACAGGACCTTTTTCCAAAGGGTGGGTAGCTTACAGTGAACGTTGTTAGGGTGGACATAATGGTGGTTGCAAATCTTTATTGGTCTAGTGGGGGTCAGCTGGGAGTAAGAAGTGTTGACCGCGTGCAGGAGATCTTTCATGCCTGATGGGAAGGGAGCAGCATGGAGTCTGGCGAGAGAAGTAGGGTGGTTGGGGTTCTGACCCCTTTGTGCGAGGGCGCCCCTATATTCTAAGAATGGAAAAACAGTTCCCATCCACATCATCTGAAAAACACGACAATCTCTAGCGCTTCACTGCGCCCCCTCAAGTAGTATCTGTTGCATATAATGCTGCCGCTGGAATGTAGTTATAAGTCGGCAGTGATGTTTGACAGATATCTCTATTCCTTTTTTTATTTTAATCCGTAACCGTTAAATTGTTCCATGTCTGTTTTAATCAAACTGTTAAAATTGTATTTCTCTTTTAATGTCCTTCATTTCTTCTGTAAAGCACATTGAATTGCTTCTTTGTATGAATTGTGGTATAGAAATAAACTTGATTGATTGATCAAGATCAAAACATAATGTTTTTGATGAACAGAATGTGTGTCAGGTGTCCTGTCTCTGCTACATCTGACACGAGAAAGCCAATGGCAGGGAGGCCAGACATACAGTGTCCCAGAATAGTGATATCAATCCACATTTATCTCCACCTGGCAGCCATTCTGTCTAATGGAAGCCTTTCTGATGGATCAAATCTATTTACACTTGTTGACAAAGAAAAGGTGGTGCCTTCTTCTTTTGTCCCTGGATCAATACTACAGGTAAATGGTATGTTAATTTCGTCTGTTAAGGAGAAGTGACAAAACGAAATGTCACACTAAAAGCCTGTAAGACATGGTTGACGTCCAACACATTAGATTTGACTGCCAGCGAATCGAAGAAGTTCTACTGGACGCCGGTTGGAATTCACAGTGCATTATGGCGGAGTGTACTGGGGAAATACCAGGCTTTTGTCTGTTGAAGCGAAATACATTTGGGGTTAGGCGGTTTGCATGTACCTGACAATGCCCTACAGGCCCTGGTCGAGAGAGATGCGCTGTGGAAGAAAAGTAGGTGCCATTTAAATATTGAGTTTTGAACGTTAGTTTTACCTTCAGGCCAGACAATAAAATGTTCTCTGTGCCTGTTTAAAGCAACAATTAGTGTGCCTTCTAAAACAAATGCTGAATACTGAAGAGGTATCACACAATCACTCTGCTTTTGACGTTCTCATTCAATGTCCACTTGAGAAAAATGTCCATTCTTAGGATATCTTAGCTAGGTGCTTTTCCGCAAGCTCACATTTTGGGCTGATTAAAGGAAACCACAGAGTAAGGAGGAGGAGGTGTTTTATCCCAATCATGCCACCTAACAAGACCAAAGCCCTCTTCCCAACAAAGACGCTCTGACTAGACAGACAACAGAACCCGCCCCTGCCTTCAGACACGACTGAGGCACACCTGTACCCTCTGTAAGACAAGGTGCTTGTATGTCATTGTCTAATAACACCGTACCAAACCTTGAGATCGTGTCATCCATCCCTCAGCTGCACAGAGACCCCCAACAGCCTGAATTACCTGTCCAATAACATCAAGTGATCCCTCTCACCTTCGCCTCTTTCTCAGCATGTCCTGGGTGAGTTCAAATCCCTCCATTCGCCATTCACAAACCTCTGAGAATGGTTTTGGTTCAATGTTAATAATAAAATGACAAGTGCAAGTATCTGATCATACAGCTCTGGAACAGCAAAGAGACCACGCCCCTAGTTCTTCCCTTTCCAACATTTTTTAAAGAACATTTGATTGAAATTCACCACCAATCGGAACTCTTCTGTTCCTCACTCAAAACTTTCCTCATCAAAGCTTTGGTAAGGAAAGAAAAAGGTGCGGTTTTGGACATCTGTCAAATTGTGGTCCGTCGGTCAAATTGTGCAAATTGTGCTCCCAATCTCCCTCACCTCCCACAATGCCCTAGAAAGCAGACAACCTACTTTAATGGTGAGAGCGTACCCTGTTGCCTATAGTGGGCAGTATTGAAATCACATCCAGACAAATGTTGAGCTTTCCAGTGGATCCTGGAGTGATCTCCTTGATTTCACATCAAGGAGATGTAGACCCGACTGAGCATGGTCACCAGCAATTTATTTAATTCAACAAGACTCTTCTAGCTCAGTTGAATAAAGAGGAAAAGACTAAGAACGACAAATAGGCCAGGTCCCTTTAAATGGTCTTGCGGCAACAGAACACAAACAAGAGACGCGTGATCACATCAGAGGAAACCTGCTGTCAAGTGTTGATTCAGACAGTCGGTCTCTCTGAGAGGGGGAATGAGGGAGGGAGGGATGGAGGAGGGGGGGGGAATGGGGGGGGGGGGTGGAAGGAGGGGGACTTTGGGGAAAGTGTCAGTTTAAAGGGGCAATCTGGGATTGGCAAAGATTTATACTTGGCAATGATTTCAATTTTCTACCTTATTAGAACCTATATATATATAAATATATACATATTCAGCTCTGCATCTTTTTATATCCTTTTCAATTAAGTAGAAAAGGAAATGTTTGATATAGGAACTAAAGGTGGTCTCTTAAATTGAACCCTTCTGTTGATCACTCAAAATAAGCATTTACATTTTTTTTTGTAAAGGAATGATAAAGATGCAGTGGTCTCTTAATTTTTTCCAGAGCTGTACTATATACCGCTTAAAAAAATTAAAGAAAGATCCACATTTTCTGCTGTACATTGTAATTGTAATTTATTGAGAACAAAATGATTTAATAATGGTCATTTGAGGCTGGGCACAGTCCTGCACCCAGGGCCCACTGCACCAGGAGGAACCCAGGGCCCACTGCACCAGGAGGAACCCAGGGCCCACTGCACCAGGAGGAACCCAGGGCCCACTGCACCAGGAGGAACCCAGGGCCCATTGTGCCAGGAGGAACCCAGGGCCCACTGGTACTGCCTCATGCTACCAGTAGTGACAAGGACACTAGCAAAACAAGAACATAATTAGCCACTACCTGCAAAACCATTCCTTTTTGAGGGTTGTCTTGCTGTTGCTTTTCCAGTGCACCTGTTATATATAAACCGGTGTTTATATTTCCAGCTTCTAATTGATTCAAATGTAACATTCTGTGAGTTAGTGTCACAAGTTTTAATTGTTGTTGTCTGTTGTCTGTGGGTCACTTAAGGATATAGGAGCAGCTCATCTAAGTGGGATTCATTCTAGTCCAATTATTTTAGTCCAAAGGACAGTAAATTGATGATGATTATGGTCAAGTGAGTTACTAGACATGCTTGTCACTGTGAGAAATAGATACGTGTTTATGGTTGTAGACTTGTCTATCTGGTTCAGTGACATTCTGGGTCGATACAACATGTCAGGTAAACAACAACATTGTGCTCACCAGCTGCTAAAATGTCTTTGGGTCAGAGTCAGAATCGTGTCGGTCTGAACGCAGGCCTTGTTCATACTCTGCACAAAATCCCATTACCAACTTCCACTGCAGAAGTGAACAAATAATCAACAAACAAACACAGGCCACATCAAAATAAATTAAATGCAATTTATTTTGAAGCCCATTTGAATGAAACACTATTTACTTTGAAGACCATTTAACAGATTTTTTTCCAGAAACCTTTATGGTTCTTTTTTTATTTCAAACGCACTGCCATTAAATCCACTTTTCCTGATTCACCAAACTAATCAATTACAATGTGGATTTGACTGGCGGACCCTGTAATTGACTTCAGTTGCTTTCCTTTTCTGAAGTACACTGTAGCCTATGACTGCATAGCAAACAGGTGTGTGAGTAGGAAACAAGCCTTTCCAGTCTGTAAAGCAGCAACTAGCTCCCTGAGCCTTGCCAACCTGTAATTAGCACATCATTTAGGTTGTAAATCACTCCTGCTCTTGTCATGTTATCATCACATCCCAACATATTTTGAAGCTGCAAATCTAGCTGGTCATGTCATCCCAGACAGGCAGAGCAGAGGCGAGTGTGATTCATGCAATGTGACCCCACAAGGAGAAAGCACAAAGTATAAAAGAACGATTGATTGGAAGAAATTTAATCCGGCTGACTGATCTCCTGCCGTGTGACTGAAAATGGTCAGGTCACTTCACATGATGAGATCATATTGTTCAATAAATGATTGCGTCATATCCGTTCAATGCTAAGAACACTTCTGCTCTTTTCGACGCTCAAAAACAGGCAGCCTGGCCTGTGGTAAGTCATAAAGGTCACAGAATAAACGGTACGCCACCGTTCCGGGTTTTAGACCTTTCTGGCGCACCAGACAAATCCAGCCCTATTGGAATTTCCCCACGTCAAGTCGTGACAACCTCGTTCCCATGGTGCTTGCCCATCTCCATTCTCCTGTCTCAACAAAACCCTCAACACCTGTGATCACGCACCCTTTATCATCAGCAGGGCCAATCACGTAAAAATGCCCGGGATGGATCAGGCAGGGCGCGATTTATTACAACGCCAGATTTTACTCTGTTACGTGACATGAACGATCTAACACGGAGGAACAATGTTTCACGTGAATCTAATCAAACGTATCATTACTATGTTTATGTGCTTTGATAACTCGAGGCACGTTGTGTTATGAACTGCTATTGATTGCTATTCCTGCGAGCATGTGTTCATTTATGTTGATTTTACACACACATATGCACTCCATATACTCACCTACGTCGGCTAATGTCACAATATTTTAAAGTCAGGGTTTCAGACTAAAGCGTTATACTATGGGATTCATTTTCTTGGTAATACAGTGGAGCATGAATGGTGAGGATGATGTGGGCTAAAATGTTTATGTGGAGCTCGGATTGTTGTGGGTTGTTTTGTCTTATTTACAGAAATGTAACAATCCTGTGAACTCTCTGCTGTCTATTCAATATGAGCTAGGAGGAATCGTATAAGAAAAGATTTGATGCTTCCAAACCTATCTTAACGCTGCTAGATTAACCTATCTAAATAGTCAAAACACAGTTAGATTCATTCTCTCTTATAGCTTCTCACATCTAAGGCAAGTTTGTTGTTTGCTCAAGGACTTTGGTCTTAGCATTGCATTAATCATGCAAAGGTAATTATGTGTTCTTTATTCTTAATTTTAATTGGTACACTTCAGTAAAACATGCTTGATTATAATATCAGTTAGAGGGGCCGCATAAAGCTGGTAGTAATTAATGTAATTTTATCAATAACACAATAATTACAATACTTATTCCGGGGGATGATTTGAACAATTTTCTCATCACCTGGAATCCTATACAGACATACACACAAATGAATGTACATACACAGACACACATTAAAATATGCACACAGCATATTTATATAATCTATAACACACACATACGGAGCTACTAGAGCTTGTGTGGTTGTTTTCTGATTAGTGCAATCACTTTAAAAATCATTATGACTCTTACTTATAGCCTACCCTTTCCATGGGTTCCTGAAGACTATTAACGTATAATTTTATATAATTTTAACACCTAGTTTTACAACTCCCGTAAAAATAAGTAATAGAGAGTTTTTCTTTCATTATGCATAAGTCTTTTTTTGTAATTTTCTTGTTTTAAAAAATTGCATTAAAATTAGGAGCTAAATCAATTTGACAACAGAAATTTGATTATATAGTATTTTGGGGATTTTTTATTTTTTTGCAGTAATATTTAATGTCAATTCTGGACTTCGGTTCCAGAGTTATAACATTTAATGACATAGTTCTATGGCTTCTCATAAGCCAGCTGTTTCTGACATTTCAGCAGACCATTGTATACATTGTGAACCTCCATAAAAGTACACGTAAAATGGAATATGACTGACAGTATGGAATACAGGCATATTCAAGATATAACTAGTCTAAATTAATATTATCTTAAAAGCATAACATAATCCAAACAGTAAATATCTTCTTGATTTCTCTTGATATTTGGTGGCATCTGAGCAATGTTCTGTGCACCTACATGAATTCTACCATCTGGTATTTTATTTGTGGCCCTAAATTTCTAATTCCCATGGCAACACCAAAGGTGCAGGTATCAGGATGTTCTTACATGTTTTCCAGAGAACATCATTAATGTAGACCACATATGGGAATAACACAGCTATATCAATGTTTTTTGGCATTATGTTGCAGTTTTTTCATTTTAGTTTAATTTAGCAAAAGCTTTTGTCCAGAGCAACTTATAGCCACAGGGGTATTCAACCAGTCCTGGAGGGACAAAACATTTCTTATTTTCCTCCTCTTGGACTAATTTCAACCTGGAACATAAGGTCACTGCTAGTAACTAGCAAGTAGTAAATAACAGAAGGGTTTTTTACCCAAAAGAACGAAGTTAAAAAGTTAATTTACTTGCACCAGGGCATATAATAGTTACTTCACTTTGTTGGCTCAGGGATCAGAACGCATAACCTTTCAGACCTGCCCAACTTAAAACATAACACTAAATGGCAGCCAAACAACAACGCAACAACAAAGCAGATATGGTTCTTGGACACACTATAAAATAATAATGCTCTTAAGCAATTACCAAAGGGGGTGGTATATTCTCAATAAAGAGCAAGTCTTAGGCAAGACACAATCCAGAGTACCTTGATGTATCACATTTTATACAACAGTTTCACAGGTTTTTGTGAAATAGACGCTAATTGCTTATTAGAAATGTGGGACATGCACATGGAAAAGGTATTTTGGTCGTTTTTAGGTTTTGTAAAACAGGCATGTGAAGAATAAATCAATTCCAACCTGAAGAGGGCAAAGCTTTCATAGCAAACAATCTTGCAAGAATGTTTGACCCTGTTCTTATCTTAGATCTTAACCTTAAACCTTACTTTTACTTGAACCTACTCTAAGCCTAACCGTTATCCTTATCCAACATTTATGAATTTATTTCTACCAGGTTATATCTGAATAAATTGTGTCCTGTAAACAAAATAAATCCTTTTTCATTTGCATGTCACAAATGTTTATTTCATGAAAAACCTGTGTGATAGGTAATCAATTTAAACTGTTTTCTTCTATTGACTTATTGTGTTTTACAGTGCACAAAGGATAATGTTAGACATTGACGCTGCTGTATATTTGATGAGTTCTGTGTAGCTAGTTGGTTGAGCCATGTCATACAACTGGCAGCTCAGTCAACCCAACATATGGTAAATGAATCCATGTTTGGGTAATCCAAACATCCAAATGTTTGTTCATTTACACATATGATTTAGAATGCTATGTATTGTTGGATGGCCTAACTGCTGTATTAAAAGCAATCAATGCAATGAGTCATACGTAACAACAGCACTAAGCCATGGTATATTGACAATATACTACACCCCTCATGTGCCTTATTGCTTATATGAACCAGTCAGTCTGATCAGAAGACTGAATGGCTCAGACAAGGCTTTCTCATTGTTTTGGCAACCTGTGAGAGTGAATGTGATTCTAGTTCAACTGTTGCTATTATAACGTGTTGACCGTTAGCCTACTGGGCAAACTTTCAGGCAATAAGAGGAGAAAATACAAGAAAACATGAAAGAAAATAGTAAACTTAAGAGAAAAATATTTGTTTATATTATTTTATTTATTGTATTGCTTGAACCCTTTTCACGCATCATTGATTGATACGCCCTATCTTATAACCCTCCTCCCCTAGAACAAGACTCATTTCAAATTATCTTTGTTCAAACAAAAAGAGATTTTTGACAATTAAACGTATCATTGGTAAATTTCTAATAATAATATATAGTAGTATAATAATGGAAGTTGATTTGCCAATTGGTAGTAGCCTTCAGTCATGGTTTTACCTCCCCAAAATGTTAAAGCATAGAACCGAAGCTAGTCTCTCTTAGCTATCCTACAAAGAACAAGAACAATTTTGTCTAACAACACATTTTAAGTATAAAGCCTGACAGGCCTACTATACAAGTTTATGAGTTCCTTGAGAGTCTTCGCAAATCACAGCATTGGCAGTTAAACCATTTTGTAACAAAATGAACACAAGCCAAAGGTATACATAACAGCCATGTTTTTTTAGGGATAAAGACTATACAAATATATTTTGAGAAACCTTGGTCAGTAGATGCCCCATGTTAGTTCAAAATGATTATTCAGTACCAGGCGAGTGGGGTTTTAAGAGTTTTCCACAAATAACCAAAACATCCTAGAATACCTAGTTTGTACCTGAGGCCATTGATGTTCCAAGTGGACCAATGTACTGAACTTAATGACTTTGGGTCTAATGGGTAAAGGGGCATGACTTAACAAAATTTGCATTTTCAGTCGCTTGTTAAGAATCAGTCAGATCAGATTCAGCCACTCCATCAATAAATTCGGTCTTGCTTTACAATACTTTTTAGTAGCCTACTTGTATATTTTTAGTAGCCTACTTGTATACTTCTTTATTATTTCTCTATAAGCATGTATTGATGAACTAAACAAGAAGAATATTAAGCCCCAATTATATTGAATAGGAATAGCTTGTGCATACATTTAATTCACAGTTTATGTGCCGATCTGCCGAAAATGAATCTGTCTATTGTTAAAAGGTGATGAAAATTATGCAAATCTAACACCTCTCAATTGCTCGGGGCTTGAAGAATTAGCAGGTGTAAATCACAACGCATAAAGGTGACATGAATTAATTTCCCAGCTGGAAAAACACAAAAACGAAGGGATAGAAGTGATGTCTCCTGTAGAAGAAAACAAGCTGAAAATTAAAAAACAACGACGGTAACACAGTACAGAATTAAATAATTAGATATAGGTATATTTCAGGAGTAATAACAGTGAATTCAATATTATTGACGGGGGCGTGCTCCACGTCACTGATTAAAGTAGCTCGAGCGCATGTGTTGAATAGGCTAGAAGATATTATTACATTAGTTTCTGTTCAGCTCTAGGGTACGGTCAAATATTTTAGACCTAACATGTTCTATTTGAAAAAAACAAATGGCTGGGGCCAATCTACTACTAAGATAATGTGTCGTTTCTTTTACTCAAGGGAAGCAGTGACTCAAAGAAATTGAGTTCGTAATAATAGCAGAGACTTGTTTTTACCTGTTTGTAATGTATTTTCTGTCCGACACATCTTTATAATTCTCTCCTGACAACTTTATAATTCTCTCCGACACATCTTTATAATTCTCTTCATCTTATTATGAATGGTTATGAAGAAGGACTAGGCCTAAATTACATTCCAAGGTTCTTCACCTGTTTGTGTCGGGACTCTGGGGTGGTTTGCCGAGCCAACGATTGTGGAGCCTCCGTAACAAATCTCATAAGTCTACATGGCGAAAGTAGAAATAAAAAATTAGGGACTCCTGAAATTCGTTGGGCTATGGATTTATTTATTTTTGGAAAATACAAAAGGCAAACCAATTACGTTTATCATTATTCGTTTTCTTCTTTTTGTTAGTCTACATAGTGCTGCATGAAGACTACTTTGCTATCCCAAAAGGTTTTTGAGATCGGAGTCAACATAAATACGCTATATAGGGTCGTTTAATGTGAGACGTCAAGAGATGCACTGTAAACGCTCGAGAGTCAGTGTTGATGGACAGAGATGTGAATACATCTGACAAAAGACTTTCTGGTGAAATATGACCCCTGAAGCTCACGAGACCGGACAGCATATCTGACGCAAGGTTATGTTTAAGACGTTAAAATTGTTGCATAGCACTTTGATAATGTAATCGCATTTGGCCACGCATCCCAACATGCAGTGTTCCCCGACTGGGAATTACAATTTCATTGTAAAAGGACTGTCCCAAAGGGCTTAATAAAATCTCCGATTAAATATGTTTTCAACAACAAAACTGATAATAAAAAAACCTTAGAATTGCATTTTAGGTATTATTATTATTATACCGACACGAAATCAATTAAACAAAATTAAACAAAACAATGGGATATAAATGTTTTCACGTTTTTATAACAAACTATCAAGCTTTCTAAACTATAACCAAAGATCTGTATGCTTGACTGTGCTCCTTTTCTCAGTTGTTGGGGATATGGTTTAAAAAAGTATACACAGATTTTTATATATATATTTAAGCTAATATATATATTAGTTATAAGACAACGTAATCGAAAATACTGCCACTCATTTAAAAAAGATATTAAGAGACACATCATGCGTGTTCCTTAAAAAGACTAGCAGCCTAATACAAGCCGCGGTAAAAAAAATTCAAAAAGTTTTTTCTGGAATTACGTAATACCAATAAATATTTAAAATAGGTAGAACTTCATAAACACAAAAAAAAGCCAAATTCATATAATAAATATATTAAGTGTCATAGTGGGACCAATTTAAATGTGGGCTAATTGGATTACGAAAATTGAGTAACCGGCCCTAATCGGAGATACAAACTAAAATAGTCGGACACTAAACGTGAATATCACGTTTATGGTGGTAAGGAAAATGTAATGTTGATGTTTGTTTTTATTTTCCAAAGTCATCTGAGCACACACACAGTACAAAAATGTTCACTCTCGGACAGGGGTTCAAAGAAAAGTGTGTAGCCTACTTACAGAATAGTGCATTATTTCTATCTATGCGAAACAAATAAAAAAATATATTTCACTAAAAAGTGCTACATAACATGATATCCCAGGAGTGATAGGCCTAATGATTTCTAAAAATATGTATTGAGGTAACAGGATCTTTCATCCTTCCGGCGATCAGTAATGCGCGGGCATTGTACATGGTCCAATAATATTAATCAGGTATTTTTCTAAGGCAAAAACCAATTGGAATTGTCTAGGTAACAAGTACTTGTATATGTAACAGACTAGACAATAACAACTTTTTATATCTCACCATAAACAAAATATGGACAACATATGCATAGAATACCTTTTTTTCAAATGACAAAAACACATACAATTGAAAGCGTCCAAGCTATTCCAAAATGAGATTCAAAAACATTTTATCAGGGGTAATATGGAATCATATTACTGTCCCAATTTAAAAATAGGCAACAGCCGATTGGTGATTGCCTATTTTTCAATTGGGACTGTACATGAAAAACATCTAAACAGAATATTTTTGGAGGTTCCTTTAGAGTTCCCTTTTCTTTGCTAATGGCTTATTAGTGACCACACACCTATTGTGCATATTTAGCATTGTAGAAATACAAAAACGGAGAACGATTAAATGGTGATGATGTTTTACGATGTGAATGTGAGAAGGGAACAACAACTCAAGTTCAGGTAGATAAGAAGGTGGTGTCTAAACTTTAATGAAGATTCCTCTCAGTCTTTCCTCTGCCAGCTACGGCAGGGAATACAGACCACAATGTAGATGTCCACCACCAAATTGTCCAGAACCCCTGCAGACACAAAACAAACAAATTTGTCTTTTCCCCATCTGATCCAACAGTCTTTTGTCGCTATGATCCCTCAACTACCTGGGCTCTCTCGGATAGCATCAAAGTTCCAGACAATGTGTACAGAGCGCGCAGAGCCAACGCTTGAGAACCTTGGAGTCAGCAGTCATTTATCCGTGTGGGATTAAGAGTGATTGACCATGGCATCGATGTTTACTCGGGGCTGTGACGTTATCATCACGCGACGAGACGGTGTCCACCCGTGTACATCAGTCCTCTGAAATGACATCGATGTCCTCTGGACTACTTCCCTGCTGTGTAGCCACTCTCCAGCGACTGACGTGCTGGCTTCCTTTCCTTTTCTGCTGAGACTCGGGTGACTCCTCCTCCAGCTTCTGTCTCTTGTGTTTTGTCCTCCTGTTTTGGAACCACACCTTTACCTGGGAACCAATGGAGAGACATCACGTTTACTCCTGGCAGAAAATGAAATATACAAGACATTTCTGAAACCTCTACTGGTCTCCCTACGGAGTTTTAAAAAACCCTTGTAAAATTAGGCCCAGGACAGCCCAGCCACTACGTCCAATGCACATGTACAGCAAAAGCATGGGTTGAATACAGCCAACCGCTCTTTAGTACTCCCTATTTGATCACTGTCTCTAGCAAATAAAACATACAAAGTTCATTGGAAGTTTGAGACAGCACAATGCTGTATCAGTAATGAAGGACATGTTGGAGGAGATTGTGAAATTGCTACTGATTCATGTAATTTATGTTTCTTTAAGCAAATGATGTCATAAATAATAAATGTGGAAGTAACTGCAGAATGTATTGGCATCAACTTGCCCGTCCCCATAGGTACGTAGGGGAAACAATTTCCCATGTTGTTGCAGCCTATTTGGTTGATGAGAGGGTGTTGTAGAGTACTGACTAAGTGTTTACTCATATCCTCTGTTTCAGTTCTCTGGAATGCAGCCATGCCTCAGGCCTTTGTAGGATATTTTGCCAGTTGAAGATTTTTAGGGTGCATTCAAGACTGCGGATGTTGATTAGCCTTTACATTATACGATCGGTTCCAGGGTATCATTTTGGCCCCACACATTTTGAGAAAAACCCTCCACAAAGAAGTGTCATGATGTTCCTTCAAACAGGCTAGCTAGCTGTTCCGCGGCCCCTCAGTCTCACCTGGGTCTCGGTGAGACAGAGACAGCTGGCGAGCTGCTTCCGCTCGGCTCCCACCACGTAGTGGTTCTTCTCGAAGGCTCGCTCCAGCCTGAGGAGCTGGGACGGGGAGAAGGCTGTGCGGATTCGCTTTGGCTTGCGGGAGAAGGGGCCGTGGAGGAGCAGGTTCTCTGGGCTGCTGTCCTCACCTGGGAGGAGGAAGAGGGAGACGGGGGTTACGGCTGACAGACAGGAATTATATTGGGAGGTTCACTGGAGCACAGTCTTATGTGGATTCGGACAATATAGAGTGGCAAGGAGGGAGACAGAGGTTAATTGAGAGAGAGAGCATTTATTACAAGCTGCTTTAAGTCTCAGTTAAAACATTAGAATATTCTTGCACACTGGACGCTGTGTAAAATGCAATAAATGTAATGTAATGATGTCCAAATCATTTACTCCCTTTATTTAATTGAAAATAGTACAAAGACAACATATGTAGAACCAGAGAAATGTTATTGTTTTTCGAAAAATATATATGCCCATTTTGAATTTGACGCCAGCTTTATATATTGTCCAGCATTAATGGTGCAAGTCACCCGTGCCACGTGTACTAATGCACCCCCATACCATCACGGATGCTAAAGTCGTCATTCTTAAATGGTTACATGTGCAGTCTTTAACCCCTCCCCATCTTTACTTCTGAAATACTATTTTTATGTTACTGATCTGTTGCCAATTAACCTAATTAGTTGTGAGATTTTCCACCAGGTTTGTTTTTTTATGAACTTCTCCAGTCTTTTATTACTGTCCCAGCTTTTTTGAAACGTGTTGCAGGCATGAAATTCCCAGTGGGCATATATAACAATCAGATTTTTCAGTTTCAATAACTGATATGGTGTTTTTCTACTTTCAAATGGTTCATTGAATAGTAGGTTTAATAATTGCCTCATCTTTGCATTGGGTTTTTATTTCCATTTTACACAGCAGCCCAACGTTTTTGCATTGTACTTTAAGCTTCCTTTTCAAGGCATTCCAAGTGCATGATAGTGAAAAGCAATGTTACTTTTCTCTAAATAAGCTAGTGGTTATCTCGATAAATAGCTGGTCTTCACAGCACATTAAAAAAATGCAGGTTTCTTAGTTTATTTTTAAAAAGGACATTTCTGTAGTACAGCCTTATATACAAACATTTACCAATTTCTGGCACCTGAAGTTTACAAAATACATTGATGTGTGACAAAAGTGGCTGGACAATTTGGTTTATATGTTAATATAACAGACATTCATTATTTCTATTAAATAAGTAAAACATTTGAGCTTCAACTTCTTCACCAATTTAGTATTGTGATTATCATCTAACCAAAATCTGAGGAATTTGCAGGTAAGAAGACGTCCTATTACAGCACTGTTAGGGGTAGTAATTTTAAGATTAGATTTTGGGACAGAGAGCATATGCATAGATTGCAATCAGAACTGCAAATGCTTGTGCAGGAGATTGAGCTGCACCGTAATAATCACCATGACAATAAAAAAAAGATTCTCACAGAGTTATTGACATCATTAATGTACAGAGTGAACACTAAATTGCCCAAAATCAAACGCTGTAGAATTCCTTTGTGAGTTGCAAAAAACAACTACAAACAAATTCAGTTTAAGTTCTCATCCTTTGATAATATAATTTATATTAGTGGGCACAGTAGGACTATGCCCAGGTCTAAAACCTGATTGATATTTTTAGAAAACTGTGTATTTCCCAATGACTATATATTAGTGGGCACAGTAGTACTATGCCCAGGTCTAAAACCTGATTGATATTTTTAGAAAACTGTGTATTTCCCAATGACTATAGAATTTTCTTTTTTTTTTATATTTGTAAGAGCACACAGGATGGTTGCATACTTGAAATAGTGATGTTGGTTCAGCTAACAGGACATCATCACCAGTACAATTTGAACTGGTGACAGATAAAGGAACTGACTGAGACTTTTAAAAACAAGCTACTGGTTCCTCAAACACAAGCACAGAAATAGGACTACATTTTAAAGAATGGCCCATATGGAACACAGTGAGTTTCCATACTGATTCAAGAGATATGGGTGACAGGTGTTACTGAAGCTAGAGGGCTATTCTCCTGTGAATGCCAGGTTTACTGTGCTAGAGCTAATCTCTTCATATTGTGGCACTGACTTCATTTGTATACAAATGTAGGGCCTTTAGTGTGTCTCCACACTGAACATGAAATCCAAGCGTTTAGTTACACCTCGTATGGCACCATACGTAAATATCTTGGGCTGAGAATTTCCCAAACCAATTGTTATGTAGACAAAGTGTTGTGCAATTAAGCAAATGAAATCCCATGCAAATGCTTGATTTTAATTTAACAAAAGGCATGAAAAAAAAAATCGCCGTCTCGGGATTGAGACTTGTTTGTTGAAATGACGCATAAACATCGACCGCATGAAAATATTGAAACCAGGCTTGAAAAGAACCTCTCAGCACAATTCCAACCTCAAACACGTGTACGCAAAGTGGGTTGAAACTCGGCAGTTGAGGGTCAGTGTGTGGGTTGCACGAACGCTCTGAGATATGATGGGTCCCTGTCAAACCCAAATTAATCTGAGACACCAGGTCTGCAGTGTCCAGTCCCAATTCATTCACATGTAAAACAGATCCCAAAGATGGGCCGGTCTGGAAGGAAATGTACACGGAGAACCCATCAAACTCACCAATGAACGTGGACTTGCAAATACGTATATATGGTGCACAAGCAGAAAAAGGGACCTAAGGTGTTGCTTCTGACCACAGGACGGGTAATATGGAAATACAATGTGATATTGCTATGGTGGTAAATTGAGGAGATTACTTTAATAGTAACAAATAGACAACTGTCATTGTCTCCTACAAAAAAAAATACTTGAAAGCACTACCTGATTAAACAACATGTGTATTTGAACCAACATATGTATTTCAAACAACATATGTATTTGAACCAACATATGTATTTCACATGTATCAAGAGTTAGAATTTGTGCTTATGGCAAACTAATTATTGGGATGTACTTTGGCAAGCCATGCCATGACCGGCTTCAGGCCTACAGATAATGGGAGTTACATTTTAAAAGAAGCTGGAGCATTTGAGAGTCAAAGAGCAACTCCACTTAACCTAAAAGCCTATGTATTCCTCATTAGCACATGCTAAGTATACATAATAGTAGGTTACCTCAGTTTGTATGGTTATCGGTGGGTCTTCACTACGTTGCAGCAGCAAGACAAGTCACAATATTGTCACAATATATCACACTTCAAATGATGCTATAAATTGTGTATTCTTAGTCAGATTTCTCTAGCACCCTTTGAGGACCACGATGGAGACATTGACTTTTTTATTGGGTTTTAAATAGTTTGAGGTAAGTGTTACTTGGTGTAACATTGTTAACAGATTTTAGATACTTTTGCAATATAGCACTGAAACAGAATATCGTTATTAGCTGGCAATACTTCACCTGTTTTCAGTAACTAACGACACAGAAACCACATTCAGCACTTCACCTGTGTTAGCTAACAAAAGACGCAGAGTGCATATTTTCTGTCATGGGACTGTCATGGAGGAACATCTTCAGCTGGTGTCCTGAAAATGCTTTGAACATCAGAGACCAAAAAAACCTAAACACCTCTAAAGAAAGCAGCACAGCTTTGCTTGAGCGCAAGAATGTCAATAGAGAGCGCCCCTACATCAGCAGGTGAAGAAAGCTTTGGTCTTAATGCTTCTCAAGGGGCACTGAACACCAACAAGTCGAAATGCCCTGTTCAGAAGTAATGGGATTTAATGCTAAACTTAACCATGCATCAATAAAGAAGAGAAACAAACCCAAAGATTTTCTACATTTTAATTCTTTTTTTTCTTTTCTCAGCCTAAATACACTTGTTTTACTCTGATACATCGACAAACGACACAATATGATTTTCCCTGCCACCTTTTTCCTACGTATCACATAAGCCCGCACTAGCACCATGCTTGTTCTCTGGCTGGTGGTTTAACAGCTCAGATAGTCAGTCTGGCATCATGTGTTGTGTGGAATCACCTCCCCTCACATCCCCCAGGAAAAGACTGAGGCTGCAGAGACACACCAGGCTGAATAATGGATGCGTCTGCTCGCTCCCCCTTACAGCGGGAGCGCTGATCCAGCATCAGTTTTGCCTCACAGGTCATAATGAATATAATTACATGGACCGAGGGAGGCCCTGGTCCTTAATCAGCGCTACGACACCGAGATACTCCGTGAATAACGCAGAACTGTAAGAGCGACTCGGCCCCGGTCATAGAGGGGAATCCTCTCCGGGGACCGGGTTTCCACAGACTGGCCTGTGCTCAGCGGGTGGGTGGCTGGAACACGTGGGGGGAAACGTGCCCTCAGCGAGACAACCAGGGAGGGAGCAGATGGCGGAGCCTGCAAGAGAGCTGCCGCAACAGTAGCACCAGTCCCTTGGTACCAACAAGACCAGTCTTGTCAGCTACATAGTTCTCATTAAAAACCTGCATGGATGCGGAGAGAGAATTTGATGTATGCCGAGAGTCTGAGGCCAAGGCGAGAAACGGTGGCCTAGCTTTACACGCTTTCCTCGATCAGGCTTAAGGCTACGTCTCAACGTACCAGCGTTAGCTTCTACTTGTTGAACTTAATGGAGTAGGCCTGACTAAGAATACACATGGGAAGGAGTTAAGAAAAAATTGTTAATAGCTTTGATACTTTCATTTATTCTGTCATTAGTCACTGGCTTGTGGTTGGTTATAGATAATACACTTGCTGAAAACATTGCTGGGTATAACATTCCTCATTCTGATTTCACCACAAACAGCTTCAATAACGGTAGTCTCAGACTGAAGAACGAAGCTAATGATAGAGGACATGAAAGTATGACTCGTCAGGCAAAGGAATTTGTTCAGTGTCTATTTCTTATGATATGGCATAGGTTTATATGTAAAAAAAACTATTTTATTTTCATAATCAAATGTAGGTGAAGACTAAAATATTTGTTATTTAATATATATATATATATATATAATATTTATTTGTAATCACACATTTAGCCTTCCAATGACTGTTATATGAAGAGATACATCTATTTATTTTCTGTCTGTAATTAAACAAAAGGACAAAAATGGTTGGATGACTCTTATATGAAAGTTTCAAGTGTTTGGAAAAATAATGTTTATAAAACATAAAAACAATTTCCTGTAAGTAAGTACTTTGCTCATCCTGGCATTGAATACCTCCTATGAAAACATGTTGGTCTAAAGGAAACCTCTAGACCATGCGGGATAATATAGATGAAGTAACTGTCTGCTCTGATTCCTAAAGATAGTACTGAAATGAACCTCAGCGGTTATACATACGGATATGCAACCACAATCCATCCGTTGAAATTAACCTCGATAAAAAGTGTCGCTCAGATATAGAACATAACATCATGTTTATATCGCGATACTTGACAGCAGTAACACGCTCCCTTAACATAGGAAGTGGATGAATAAGAAAATAAAATTGAAACGCACTTGCGTTTACTAACAATAAGTGACTCTCCTCATGCCTAATCCCTCCTCTCTCCAACCTCTTGGCTGTATTTAGCCTTGTCTAAACATTTGTTTTAATGGTTATTGGACACCATCACTGAGTGGATCTGCCGTGTCAGTAAACAAAGACACTTTATCTGAGCTCCAGAGCTGGGCAACAATGACAACAACCTCTGACTCGCGCTTGATTACCTACATGGCACGGATAGAACACGAAGGTTACTTAGCCCAGGCGTACTGATCTAGGATCCGTCCTTGCTTGCTAATTAAATTATATTTTATTAAAAGGCACAACTGCGCAATAGCTTCGCAATCATACTGGGATACACAAATATTGCCCTTGGAAGCATGGTTAGACCCCACAACACCTGACGTCACAGGATGACTAACTAGCCTGTCACAAGTCAACCGCAAGAGCTTTGCAAGTAAGTTATTGATCTGCCAGGTTTAACAAGTCGCTTTGTTTTTGGAGACCACCTAACACCACGAACTACGTGGCATGTTAACATGCAGCGCTGCAAATTGCTGGAGAGGTCAGGTATTGATTGAATACTGATATCTTTTTTACATCATATTTTTCTTATTAATTGCTAACTTTATTTCCGGTCAGTTGTTTCTAAGTTATTAGTTGAACAGAATTCAGCTGAGCTTGTATCCAAACTTGAACACAAAGCATAACGTAATTCCAAATCATTGTTATCATCATCATATCAAATAATATTAATAATGTTGTTATAATTTTTGGTTATTAAGTAATAGGTAATAGTTGTTTATTATAAAAATATATAATTATTTGTTCATACTAATATTAATTTGTTTGTTAATACTAATACTAATTTATTTTAACATGTTTTTATTATATCTAAATAATTTCTCGTAATTAACTTCCTGAGTATTGCATACATTTGACGGTGATTTAAATTGTTGATACATGTTTCTACTTTCTGTTTATTTCATTCTATTTCTTAAAAACACAAATACAAAACATGGGGGCCTACTTGTTTCTATAATTTATGTTCTAACTTTTTTTAAATAAAGTATGGAAAGAAGGCCACAGTGTAAATAATTTGTGGTTTCATTTAATTTAAAATGAATTAACAATATGGTATTCATATAATAGTTAACAAATTGACTACTGAAACCAAACGAAAAGTATGCATTTATTTAAATAGGGTCACGGTCTACCGACGGGTTCAATCCCTGAATCCGAAGGTAAAGTTCTGTGGAGTTGTTTCTGTACCGCCTAAAATGTCATGCATAACAGCATCTTAAAGGAATAGACAACAATAAGAACTATTCTCAATTAATGTTCTCTTGTGTTGAAATCGTGCTTTGGGCTCGTGCAATATGTGTGCCAAACATAACGAAATTATGCTCGAATAAGATCCCAAAGATATTGACTAGCCTACCTTGGAATCTGTGTCCGAGATATCTGTTACGAAGAACCCACGGGTAGAAATTCAAGGTATCTCTCTGATGCGGGTTGAAGAAAGGCTGCGACGGAAGCTGGAGAGGATGCAGAGGCAGACCGGAGTTGCCTGTGTGCGAGCCCGGGTCGGAGAACATCATATCTGGACCGCTGTACAAAGTCCTGCTGGAGTTCTGGAAGCAATTCCCAAAGGGCGCGGGGTGAATTGATTCCGTGAATCTTAGAGCAGTGGGTCTGATAGGTTCGTCCCCACCAGTTGGCGAGTTCGCTTCTTTGCCAACCAGAGATTCGATAGTAAAACATTTCTTACTGTGCTGGTACATGATCTCAAAAAGTATATAATTTCTATGGTACCCTATACAATAAACGAATAGCCTAGACAGGTGATGCAAAAAAGCAATGCAAGCCCGGTCCTCACAACAGTAGTCTAGTAATACAGCTCACGGAAAATCCATAACTCGCAGTGCCAACCGAGTTGCCGGTATAATTGGATCTTTGGATCTAGTTCAGCTATCTCCGACACTTGTCTTCAATCAATGGGTTATCGACCAGTTTTCCGTTGTTGTACCAATCCTTTATCCGCAATCGTTTCTTATATTATTATCGAAAAAGTATCAATCGTATCCCCGTTAAACTTTGGGCGACACCGAGCGTCAAATTTTTTAGCCTTTGATAAGGCAACTTTAGGATTATAGCAGACTGACTCTAGTCTCATCGCTCCTGGAAACCATTTTTGGACTGTGCTGTATAAAGAGCTAGGATTAGCTAGCCTTTAAGAAAGAGCCTGTCACTCATCAGGCTCAATACCTGCCCTCAACTGTCGGTGACAGAGGTGTGGTGGGCATGCGCAGATAGAACTACTTGTCAAGCGCTTAACAGCCATTTTGTTCAATGAGTAGCTGATGCCGTGTTCAATTGAGAGTAATAGATATACGTTTATTTAAATGCTACAAAATGATATCGCACTAGGTCAGAAGCACACAATATGACGTTTTATTTTTAACGATATCCTAAAATGTATAATTTACAAAAGATGTGCAAAGGTATAATAGTGACATCTATGTGTTAATTGTATTGATCTAATTCCAAATACAAATTATTAGAATAAAAGCTATTCATAACCTTCAAAGTCATATCTAACACACATCAATACTACACGGAAAACATTTGAATATTTTTACCAGGATTTGTTTTATTAAACCATTAAAAAAAGACAAAAACGGTTTAGTTATATATCCAGGGTGCCATTGTTGTTAAAACCTTAGATGTTGTTGAGGTAGAGGAGGGTACTGTGTGTGGGTGGGTGTGTGTGTGTGTGGAGGGTTTGTGTGTGTGTTGTGTTTTGTGGTCTGGGGGGCTATAGATCAGAGCCAGTCCTAGGACAGATGTCAGTCCATTCAAGGTAGAAATAATCGTGGCTCAGGACAAGTCCACTAAAGCCCCCCTGCTTCCATCTTTCATGATCTCCTCTGCGGAAGCGATGTGAACCTCTAAGGACCAAAAGACCCCTTTGAGTGCCCCAAGTAGTTGTCTCCACCTCACCCCTTTGAGTGCCCCAAGGAGTTGTCTCCACCTCACCCCTTTGAGTGCCCCAAGGAGTTGTCTCCACCTCTGTTGTCCTCTTCACCCGGCCTTGGGTCCCACATATCATTAATAGGTTTTACTGGCCGTTCTGGCCCCGGAGCCTTTGATTAAGGCGGCCATTAACAACTATTAATTTTGCCTCTGGCAATAAATGACAGATTTTGCAGATTTGAAAGGAGGTATTAAGCAGTTGGAGCTCTTGTAGTGACACAGTGGTGTGAAGCTGAGTTAAGATGTGATTATTGTACCCCTGGTTGGGCTTGAATCAGCTAACTGGAGTTAAGTCCCTCTTACAAGGAAGGGGTTCATTCTATATTAGCGCATTAAAAAGGCATGCAAAGATAAAATATGTGAGAGGAAATGGCTGCCATTTATTTTATTAGATCAAGACATATAAAGCAGTAGTCGACATGATTTGATAAAAACAATCATTGGCACATCATTGTAGATATTCTGAGCTGCTTGTCCGTAAATGGAATGTGTAATAAAGACCATTCCCCATATTACAAATTATTGATACAACCCCAATAATGACCAAATCTAGACTAATTAAAGTAGTTACAGTGTACGTAATAATAAAGGTAAAACAATACCTCAGGTACGTCTTGTAGATATATCTTGATAACCACTGAATTTATGACTTAATTGTTGATCAATGCCCTCTAGTGGAGGTTGTTGTTCTCAGTTTTATACGTCATGTTAGAGATCTTTTTGAGGGAAAATCTCTATACTATACGGAGTCCAAAACATGCTGTAAAATATCTACTTAATATAAATACTTGAGTAATATTTATATATATTTTATTTCAGTAGTTATAAAGGCCAGGGCACTGATTAAATTGGCATACCCATAAAAGGTATTTGAAAATGTTTTTACAAATATCCTCTTAAAAACACGCGTCAACCTATAGACCTTTAAAAATTATAATTAAAATACAAAAATGAACTGACTTATTACAAGCACAGTGTTTTAAATATTAGACAGGCCTAAAGTAAATATTTATTTAAATCCAGGTTTAATGTTTCAAATAAACGAATTCATGGGCATTTTGGAGGGAAATGTTACTATTGCTGTAGTTTAAATAACTGCAACCGTCCAAAGCTTAAGCTGTGTTTTAAAAATCAGCAAGTGACATTGAACCTACCTTTATTAACCGATTTTACTTTTATTGCAGTTGCAGTATTATGCATCACTGAAGTCAATTTAATTTCATGTTTGGACGTTTGAACATTATGTTATTTAAATAAATACACTTTGTCCCTGTTAAATAACCGACTTCATTAATTCATGCATTTTAACCTATTAGGTATATTAGGCTTCAATTGTGGAACGTTTTGTGCCCCTAATTTCTGTTTGGCTTTCGGGGGCTGTCTGGTTTATTTGGTCTCGTGCACAAACATTTCCTGCCTCTGTCAAGCTTGAGCCCATAAATGTCAATTACCGAGAAGAATGTCAGTATCTAGTCTGAATGTAAGCTTTTAGCTCCACACACCTGGCTTCTAGGAACATAATACCTGGTTAAGTGACGGCCAGTATGCCTGGAGGGAGTTCTTAACAAGCAAACGGACAGTAGTGGACCATAATGCATTTGTCGTCCAGTTTAGGTCTGTAATACTGCAGTTCATCACATCCCAGTCATCTAGATAGATTACATTTGATCATGTATAATGATTTCATTCGGGTTATGCTAATGTCGACGATTAATTAATGTAAGACTACCCATTGTCTTATTTGCACGAAACGTATTTTCTTTAAATGTTATATTTGGGATTAGGCATTTTCTGAAAGCCCTATAAACATAATAAACGATCTGTCACACAGATCAGTTCTTCAGATTTATTGTGAACAACACCTGTGAATTAATGTATAAAAACAAAAAATGAAGAAACAAAACCAAATAACAACGTAGAGAAAGTAATCCATCGAGTAATTTCCAGTTTGACAAAATCCCCCAAAACATCCAGAATGGAAACCACAAGGGACAGAATACCCGATTAATGTATGTAACAACAAATGCTCATTCATAAAATTATCAATTCATCATTTGTAAGGCATTTTTTTTATTTTTAGTCTATTTGTACCAACTGGTAAAATACTTTACACATATTTTTTTACAGATTGTCCATACCTGCACTTAAGTAAACAAATTAGCATACCCTACTTTTTGTGTGGGAGTAATTAATAAATGGTGTGCAGAATTAAACAGGGGAAACAACATTAGGAATAGGTAAGGGATATTGTTAAAGATTAATACATCAATTCATAAAAATGGCACAGGCTAAATGATTCACCTGATTGCTTGTGGAATTTCCATGCCAGACATGTGGCAACGTCTCTCTCTTGTTTGACAAGAATAAGAATCAAATAATCATCATACATGTGGCCTACAAATATTCACAAAAAATGTATTTAAATACAAAAAAAGAAGATTGGCTGTTTTCGAAAATTAACTCGTCTTCTTATTCGGTCTTTCGCCGTGCGCAATGCTCTCCCCCTCAAGTGAACAGGACACCTCCTCGTGGCTCTTCCTCCACCGCGTTCTCCTGTTTTGGAACCAGACTTTAACTTGCGTCTCAGTCAATCCCAGCGACGAGGCCAAAAGCATCTTCTCCGTCCCGGTCATGTATCGCTGCTTACAGAACACCTCTTCGAGTTTAGTTAGCTGTTCGCCGGTATATATGGTGCGGATTCTTCTACATCTTCGCAAGAAGGTGTCCCTGGATAAACGATCCTTTTGTCCTGCAGATTTTTGTTTAAAAGAAAAACAACAATTTTAACGACTAAAACGAATTCGGCCGAAATATATTATTAATTCTACATTATAATTACACACATCCTGGGAACTGTAATAAAACCAAAATAAAACATTGACTAGTTCGACCTTCCTTAAGATCTTACCATTAAATAGAACTCGGTTAGAACCATTTGGTTGCTGGTAATAAAATGGGCAGAGGGAACTTTTGAAATGACGAGGCGGCCAAGTCACCATGGATGGATGATGCGGTGCAGCTCCGTCTGGTTGCGGAATGTGTTGAATGTATTGAGCCGCCGCTTCGCGGGGACCCAGCGAAAGGATAGCATCAATATTGAAGGAGCACGCCTTCTTTGTCTGTGAAGTAGGTGTAATCTTGCTTGGCGTCCACTGGGACATGTTCGTTGACTCAGAAAAAAGGAAATACGAAGGAGGTGAAAAATATGTCCGGTTGAAGGTACTCGCGTCAAGACCTCGTGCCATGTTGAGTGGGTGGCTCGATGTGCACAGCTCTTTCCACAGACCGGAGAGTAGGACTTTATACCCCGCCTTAACAGACAGATCAGAGGGCCTGAGGGTGTTGTCGTCCCATCCAGTCGGAAAGTAATTTGAGGAGTGTAAAATCATCTTAATGCGTACGAATCGATGGATCAGTTAGGACCTGACATGACTGCATGTGCGATGAATAGACGTTTTGTGCTATTTCAGTTATATTTGTTTTACAGTGCCCCCTTTCCTTCGACTCAAGGTTAAACAGCGAAGATTGTGCGGCTGAGGAGAGTAAGCGATACCGGAGAGTTTCTAGTTTTTAAACTAGAAAAGGCAGGTGTTCTGGTGGGGATACAGGTGAGAAATAGGTGTCACGGTTGTGCCCAATCTGTTCTAAATGCATTGCGTTGACCTTGATATTTTCATTCCCTGTCTGTCACGATAAAAACATAACTTGCTGATGACCAAGTTCAATAGTGCGCTTCGAAGCAGGAAGCATAGTCACTTTAAAAATAATAGAGCGGCGGTGAAGAAATACTCACTGACACACACACACACACACACAACTGTATTACTGCCAGCTACACCACACATGGCCATCTTGGCTTAGATCTTGATGCCTACTGTAGCTACCTTACCGATTAGATTGCTGGTCAGACGTCATGCATTGCTCGTTTCATTAATGTTATCGACGATTTGTTCGTTTTAGGTAAATGTGTTGTTCGGCATCCTCGACATGGACCGGGAAAGGTAATATTATGTAATTAATCGTGTAAATGATTTTTTAATGATTTATTTTCCTTCTTGCTGGTTATATACTGCTGATCTATCTCGGGCGCACTGGTGTTTGTGATGTTTGCATAGGACTTACTTGTTTTGCAGAGCATCTAATAAAAAAAGCTAGCTTATGTTTGCCCTAGCTACTGAAAGTTAGCCGGCTAATGTATGATCGTCAGTTGTAAAATAGAAATGGCCCTAAACAGTTATAACGGTGGTAAAACTGGTCCACACCGTGCATCGATGAAACACACCGTCCAATTGTGTTCCCCTAAAAGGCTGGATGTACAGCCTGGTAACCAGCAAGATAGTTAATGCACAACATGTCAACGAGGACCGCTAGGTACACTGCTAGACCAAGCAATCAAGCTAGGCGTCTGCATCATGTTTATGCATAAATCAATTTCAATGGAGATTTCTGCAAATTAAGATATCGTTCAAACGAATTCTACTCATTCAAGTTGAGAGTATCTCAAATGTAACTTGTAAAAGTGTAGTTCAGGTGTTAGATATCAGCTATTTGCTTTTGAGTTGTAAATATTACAACAGTGATATATTCCAGTTTAACGGCTGGGTTGGGTTGCTTAATTAGTATCCTATCAATTGTTAGATATTAGTACTTATATTTAGATTCTAGTAACTATTCCAGTAAATTGTCAAATTTAAGTTTTCCTAGTATCTATTCATCAGATATTAGTACTGGTAGGTTTTTATTAGGCTAGCTATAACAATTGCTACTAGTAACATTTATATTCTTACTAGTACCATTACAGTAGTCATCTGTAATGACTTGTCAAAATGAATACTGAATTATTCATTGTAAAAGGTTACTAGTAATAATTAACCTTTTTGTAGTAACAATTGGAATACACAGTAAATATTAAATAAGAAATTAATAGTAGTAAACCTGAAAAGCTAGTGGTGACTATTTGATTGGTTTGCATTCGGAAGCAAATAGAAGATATCTACAACGGCAAAGCTCCATAGAATTCTATTGCAAAATGTAGACGTTGCTAGTAACAACAGAAGAATAGTTACTAACAATTATAGTAATATTCACTAGTTGTTATTGTTACTAATGAATAGGTCTTTGAATTTGCCTACTTATAACTAATAAGTACTAGTATCTAATGAATAGTTACAAGCAAATATTGAATATTTACAAGTAACTAAACAATAAGTACTAACTCAAAATAAATTGTTCTTAGAACGTTCCTAGAAATAAAGGTTAAAACGGCTATTTGACAATTTACTGGAATAGTTACTAGAATCTAAATGTAAGTACTAATATCTATTGTGCGCTTTACTTCGGAACTCCGTCCGCTGAGGGGCGCAGTGTTGAGCTCCCTGTGGAGTATTCTGTTGCTATTGAGCTGCAAGAGAATCAGTCGGGAGCTATTGTAGAATTATTGGGCAGGAGATTAAACCCTTAGTGAGATTGATTTCGTGGTTACAACACGTGAGGATCTGGAGGGACAAGTTAATACCGTCAAACAGTAGTAGTAAAAGTTCCATTGTGATATTCAAATAAAATGCACAACCCAAAGAACTGCGGTGAAGTTAGTTTTAGATTGGACATTCGACAAACATTCGACTATTTGAATCTCAATTGCTCTTTAACGAAGAATTCAATCAATCAAGTGTATACGATGTTAACAGTCCTTGTTTACCAATATTGTAATCGAGCATAACATCCCCTTGCACGGCGAACTAACCGCTGCGTATCGGAGCCGAGACCGAGATGCTAGCCACCATGCAGATGGTGGGTGCGTTGAAATTATATTCAGATGCAAGCTTCTACTATTAATTTCAAGCTTCAATAGCTCCTACGATAACTATACAATGACTATGTCAAGTATATATTCTGTATCGTGAGAGGGTGGGAAACACTGCATTTGTGTATAAAAACATTGTGCAAATGTGAAATGCAAACCAGAGCTCTTTGAATAAATGAACTAAATTGACCTGGCTTACGAGTTTCAGTGTGATTGTCTTCTAAAAACTGTGTTCTTATACTTAATATAGACAGAGTACTTATTACAGGGACCTTACAAACCCTGGCCATTCTAGAACGTAGACTAGAAGGGAAATTTGAACCTGACAAACACGTAAAACCTATTGTTAATCTGCTCTTATGAGAAATCAAAGCAGTCCTTTTATGAACGCAGTCTGCCCAGGAGTTCTGCAAGTAGTCCACGGTTGTTGTTTACAAGACTTTCTGACCAAAACAATTTGATTTCCCCCACAATGTAAGCTAATAGTTTCTTGGAAAAATGTCTTAAGGTACAAGACCTTTCTGAATAATTTCTATAAAATGATAATTTATATACATATGTTGTGTCATTTAAAATATTTTAATCTCTATGATTTTACACCATTGTCTCAAAACTAGTTTCACTTGCAGATTTGGCACCAAGTGTGCAAATATGTTGCTGAAACCAAATGGATGTTTCCTCGGGTACTGTGGTGAAGTTAGTTTTAGATTGGACATTGGACCGACATTGACCAAAGAAATATAAAAAAAATATATGATTGTTACTACGACTGGGAATGACAAATGTACAGTAAAACATAATGGGGTGTGCCTTATTGTTTACCACATCCACGAGAATCCTTATTTCTACAAAATAAAAAGCATTATAAACTGGGTATGTTAAATTCTTGGGGGTGGTGGTATACAGTCAATACACCAACAACTACCCACTGTGTCCAGCATTCAGCAATACATACATAGCATACACGTTGAATGCCAAAACCGTATTCCAGAACCCTAAGACCCAAGGGGGTGTGGTATAAAGCCAATATCTCATGTCTAAGTCGTGTTCAGAGGGTCTGGACACAGCGCCTAGTCGTGATATTTTGGCAATACATCATAAACCCTTCAAGATGCCTTATTGCTCTAATAAACCAGTTACCAACCTAATCTGATGTCATACCCGTGGTATCTCATATACCACAGGTACCAGCCAATAAGCATTCAAGCCATGAGGAGATCTTGTTGCTTGTGTCCATGTAACTATTTAGTTTCTGAAGCGGACTCAAAGGTGCCCAAAACTAGTGGGCCAGAACAGAGCACTGATGTTAACTTCAAAGGTGCCTAAAAGCCCTCATTAACAGCTGTTCACCAGATCACTTACAGACACACCTCAGGCGACAAGCCAGTGATCCCTTCAAGCACCCGAAATGTAAAGCTGACAGCCTTAGAGGAGGTTACACATGTCATTTACACTTGCAAGCAAATTGCCATCCGTTGATTAGATTTTAAACACAACAAGTTCTGTAGCATTATAAACTATATTGAGTAGCATCAATAGACCCACAGTTGAGCCGCAATGGTCTCCTGCAACACTAAACTTCAAAATGGTTTGTTGTTTGTTACACCTTTTGTTCAGTGAATATTTTTATAATGAGAAAGACCATGCATGCTTTTTCAAGACTTGAGAGTCAGAACTTTATATAAATACAGAATATTGTACAAATACATTTACAGTACCACTGGTAGTCGAGTCAATCCAAAAATAAATGGTAAATGGCCAAAGTCCAAACTGTTGTAACATACACTTGGGCGTTTGCCAAAAACACACCATCATTAACCCAAACATCACTTAATAATGTCTTTCTTAAAACATTCCACAGCACAAGTTTAAAGCTGATTGACCGTTACCAGGCCAAAATGGAGCTCTGATCCACAGCTCACAGCGAGCCGAGTTCACCATGGGTCACAATAGATACACAATGAGAGTATAGGGGTGATGGTTCATGGACACGGCACGCCAACCCTGTGCAGGACATCGTCAGAAAGAAAACAGTCATGGGAAATGAACTCTGCTTGTCACACAGACAGGGAAGGATTCCTGAAAAGTGCCGACTGATCACAGTTACTCTGATCACAGACTGATACGAAGGCCATTGCTTATTATTGTGAGTATTACCCTTGTCTGTCATGTATCGTCACTATCGGGGAAAGGTATCTGTAGTTCAACCCCTGAAGTTTTGATCTGCATGAGATCCATTCACTCACATTTCAGAATGCATGTCAGGCAGCTATGTAGCAGTTTTAAAAAAACAAACACAAAGATTGTTTAATATAAATACATTCCATCTCTACAACGAGAGAAGGCGTTGCTGGGTCCAAAGGCTCTGTCTCTCTGGGCCGGCCAGAATATGGCAGCCATGTGTTCTGGTGCAGTAGTTTGATCATTTATTTTGTTTACCTTTTTACCCATGTCGGGCTGTCACAGCAAGCAGGGGGGACTGCACCACTGAGGCCCCAGGGTCCTTAGGGCACACAGAAACACACACTTCCTCATTGGACAAATCCTCAAACACTATCCTCATTGGACAAGTCTAGGGAGTACCTCCTTAAGTTAGTCTGTTTTCTTTTGTCCGATTCAAAATAAACAGAGGCCAGATGAGGCAGCATGGTTCGATCTAGTTCGACAAGTGGACGTGTTAGTTCAGGAGACACCAGGGAGTCTTCTCAGTGTCGCACACCAGTTGGGTGTTAATGACCGTGACAGGGGCTCCGCTGATCGTCAGCTTTTGTCTCGACTCCACCTTGTACTGGAGGTTAGTCAGCCCGCCCTCAGGGTCCACCTTGAATTGTTCCTTCCAAACAATTAAACGAGAACACAGTCAGAATACAGTCGGCACAAGACCCAGAAGATGAACCCAAGTCTGGGCGTGTTTTAACAGAGAAGATGAACCCAGGTCTGGGCGTGTTTTAACAGAGAAGATGAACCCAAGTCTGGGCGTGTTTTAACAGAGAAGATGAACCCAAGTCTGGGTGTGATTTAAGAGAGAAGATGAACCCAGGTCTGGGCGTGTTTTAACAGAGAAGATGAACCCAGGTTTGGGCGTGTTTTAACAGAGAAGATGAACCCAAGTCTGGGTGTGATTTAAGAGAGAAGATGAACCCAGGTCTGGGCGTGTTTTAACAGAGAAGATGAACCCAGGTCTGGGCGTGTTTTAACAGAGAAGATGAACCCA
>JACXGK010001348.1:42362-71923 GCA_016801125.1 Novumbra hubbsi | reverse complement strand
TAGGCATCGCTGCTTTACGACTGGTTCTTTCTCCATCCCTCCGTAGGCATCGCTGCTTCACGACTGTGACGACCGAGTCACGGTGCCAGTAAAACCCCCCCTGCGTTATACCAAATAAGTACCATGAGTACCACAGCTACGGCTGACAGTATGGCCTACAGAGGTGCCTGATCAACTACCTGGGCGCGGTGGAACACTTGCTTTGTGAAAAGGTGTTCAAGTTCACAATCAGCGATTGCCATGTACATGGCGTCTGAAAAGTACCGGTGGCCTGGCTTTGGCCCCGACGAAGGCAGGACTGCCGGAGCCGCAGCTCAGTGAGAAACCGATGCCGGTGGAAACAGAAAGGTCTGAGCCCGTTGGGTAAAACAATAGGTTAAATCCTGTATGGAAATACACCAGTGCCCTCTCCTCTTAAGGCTCCTATCAGTCCCTCCCCCACCCCAGTGTCCATCCTTGTCTTCGCTCTCTGGTGGCCGTGCAGATGGTTCTTTGTTGGTGCTTCATAAAGGGGCTGAGGTCAGTTTGCCCTAACAAACACACATGCGTTCTCCTCCACTTCAGCTGTTCCTCTGTCTCGCTGCTCTCAGTTGGTTTATGCCGTCATCTTTTCAACACAGGTATTCTAATCTACCAAAATCTGCTGAGCTACAGCCCTGCCGATGTCTCAGTATACACAGTGTCAGTGTGTCACTACCTTGCGGATGAGGAAGTAGCCCACGTAAAACCACTGATAATGGTTTAGCCAGTTGAAACCTTGATCAAAACAGCAATGATTGTAACTTCCCTACTCCGTACAAAAGGCATGAGGCCTCTCGCTCTAGGAAACATTGGTGTTTCTCATTGGTGTTAAATCTAAATAGGAGGCAAAATGTCAGATCTTGAATAAGGATATGCAAATGTGCCATCTGTTCTGTGATCTCATAACAGCCCTGCTTCGCTATTGGTCATAAGATTATTTCTGCCAGTAGCCAAAAATTCTTCGTTTAAAAAAATCCTGACTCTCAGATCCTGGTTGACAGAGGATCTGGGAAAAGGTAGAGACTTTTGGCATACAGTTGAAATCTAGTACGTTTGTGTGAAAATCCTTCTTCAGAAAAGTAAAGTATATGTTAGTGATCAAAAAACATCTATGGAATCAAGCTTTAAAAAAAACTTTACATGAATGATGGATATACTTGTTGCCTCTGAAGAAAGGGAGGTGAAGCGGTCCACCAATGAGATGCCTCTGGCCAGGGATTACACAGACCAATAGGCTGCTGTAAAGAGCAGGTAGGCTGAAGGCGGGGAAAACTGAGGAGCAACTTTATATTACTGGAAATTTCCACATTCCTCCCAGGGCAGGAGTGTGGGTGGAGCTGCACAGGGAATAAGATGGTGATGTGTTCACGCATGTGATGTGTTCACCCTTTTAATTATTAACCTTTTTCTTTACCACCTTCTAACCTTATCTATAGGCTACCCTTCAAGCCAGCCCTGCAGACCTTTGCACTGGTTTAAGCAAGAAAAATAAAGTTCAGTCTGTTTTTTTTTTAAGTGCTATCAAGTTGAAACAGAAAAAACAAACTGGCGCATGCATCCATCCGTTTTGCAAACTTGACCACACATCCTTTTCAGTCGGGTTCCCTCTTCCTGCAAATCTGACAAGAAGAGAGATGCAATCGATCATTACATGCTAACATTTTCCTGTCACCCTCAAAATGAACAGAACACCTCTGGGTTTGGGCCCAGGCGCCACAGTCCAGAACAAACCCAACTGTGGACCTTTCTATGTTCATGCGCTGGACAGACAGAATGCACTGTGCAAGACAAATGGCCATGGCCAAGGGATTAAAGCAGCCATGGCGTTTTCTATGTAGTTATGAATGTCCACATGATCAATGTGGTCCCTTACAGCAGAGGCCGAGGCACCCCACTGCCACTGTCATTGACTAGTGATTCTTCTGAGGTTTTCCGCACTCTGTCACTGTACGGAAGTCATTTTATTTGTTGTCCTGATTCTCCATTCTGGTGATTCTGCTTGGGACCCCTAGAAAGACATTCAGAGTGCGTGGGACACAAGCACACAGATGCTAAGTAGAATGGAGCAAAGTGAGCCCCAATCAATTGTTTTAATTATGGGGACCCTTCCCCCTCCTTATTCTGACTTCTGCCTTTTGATGCCCCCCTCCACCCTCCTCCACCCTGCTCTCCCCTCAAGCATGGCATTCCATGGATCAGGTTACAATCTTTTGTCTCCCTTGTTTCAGGTGTGATTGTAAAAAAAACTCTCGTACAGATATTTAAAACATTTTTTTTTTCTTTTTACTAACAATCATTACCAGGAAACGGTGACACCGAACGTTTCTTTTTTGCCTGTCCTTTGTATTGTAAAATTAAAAATCATTGCCCTGAGCACAAAGAATCTATTCTCTCTGGTCCAGACCAGTTATATTATAGAGCCTCTCTGTGGCACAGTTCATAAGTCAAAATAATGTTCCATCAAAGCTTTCCAAGTTGTGTGGCAACCGTGTGGAAAATACACAGTGTAAGAGTGCAGCATGGAATACTGCCCGAGATCCAACTCCTGCTAACCTAAACGACAGATCATACAACAGTAAACAACACACACAGCTCCTACTCCCACTCCCTCTTCCGTCTTGATCTCCTTCTTTCTAAGTGAACCTACACCAGTAAAAAAAACAAAAAAACAACCTAGCACAGGGACCAGCAGGAAGACATTTCTGGAAGAGATCCAGTATCCATGGAAACAAGTCGAGGTGGTAGGCATAAGAAGAGAAGAAATGGCAGGAAATGATGTCACAAACACTCCTCCCATTTTCTAGGCACACCGAGTGAGTAATGCTTGGACCGAATACTGGTACTGCTTCTCTTCTGGATCTGGACTGCGCATAAACTGGGATCATTAGATTGCAGACATCTGTTTCAGTGTTCTGCGCTCTCAGCGATGTCTTCATTTCCAAAATGAAAGGACTACTGTAACTGTAAGCTACTATGTAAGCATTCATTGAATATATTTCCCTTGCCATCGTACACTGATTTAAAAAGCCTTCACATTTTACTGTGCATTGAAAATCAGTAAAAATGTGGATGTATTTGATAAAGCATTTTCTAGGTTATTTCCGTATGATGGATACAATAGCTCCCCTTCCCCATGAGAAAAAAACATGATTCCCAGACACAAACTCCCATGGGCTGAGATAACCCACAATCGCAGTGACACAACCGTTTGATCTCTGCTTGCCACCAGTCATAATTATATTTCAGTCAGTCTTGGGATTAATGACCAAATGAGGCTTCTACTAATGATGCTTTTGTATGTTGGTGTAAAGAAGAACAAACAAACTAGCCAAGTTTTACCTTTGGAAGGATCCTAAAAATATATATATTTTAAATGTCTTTAATATCCAGAGATAAGTCCTAATAAAGTGTACCCTGAAAGTAGAAAAATCAAAGCTATGGATATGAAAGACAACTATTATCAGAAAAGAGTATACATTCAGCCTTTTGGTTTAGGGTAATGTAGATTACGGAAATCTATAAACAAGAATATAAAAAAAATATTTAAATAGTATTTGTCACCAGATTCTATATATCATGTCTCTGAGTGTGTTTTATGCAACACAGCATAATTTCACACCACTACCTCCATGCTTGACTTTTGAAAAGTGGTCAATACTGTGGAATGCAGTATTTGTTTTTTGCCAGACAAAACATGATCCACGTTGTCCAAAACAGTCTACTTTTGACGCATCTGCCCATAGGAATGTTTAACAGTATGTTGGCCAGGCATGGATACAAGCTTCATAGACAAAAATGCTGTCAATCAAGGACCAAAGACATTTTTGTTTTCAAAATGTATGTTCTCTAAAACCTTTAATGTGCACTTGAACAATTGCAAATGAAAATACACTGCTCAAAACACATAATCATTACTGTATAACACAAGTCAAATAAACTTCTGGTATATCAATCTGTCCAGTTAGAAAGCCTAAGCGATTGTAAATCAATGTCACCTGTTTTAGTGCAATTTAAAGTGATAACAGGTGCACTGGAGAGGCAAAAACAAGATAACCCCCAAAACGAATGGTTTTGCAGGTGGTGACCATAGACAATTGCTCTCTCCTTATCCTTCCTGACTGATTTAGTTTTTGGTTTTGCTAGTGTCCTCGTCAAAACTGGTTGCATGAGGCGGTACCTGCAGCCTATTCAGGTTGCACAGGCTGTCCAGGACCTCCAGGATGGCACATCCATACGTGCTGTGGCAATGTTTGCTGTATCTCCCAGTACAGTCTCAAAAGTATGGAAGAAACACCAGGAGAGGGGCCATTTCATGAGGAGAGCTGGACAGGTCAGTAGACTGGTATCAGACTTTTGTGCTAGGAGGAACAGGAGGAGCACTGCCAGGGCCATACCACACAACCTCTAGCGGGCTACAGATGTGCATGTTTATGACCTAACTGTCAGAAACAGACTCCATGAGGGTGGCATGAGGGCCCAACGTGCTCACAGCCTGGCACAATGCAGAGTGATTAGCTTCCGCCATAAAACCCCAGAATTGGCAGGTCTGCCATTGGTGCCCAATTCTCTTCACAGAGGAGAACAGGTTCACTCTGAGTGACAGACTTAAAGAGGCCTGAAGACACCATGGTGTACGTTATGCTGCCTGCAAAATTATCCAGCATGACCAGTTTGGCAGTATGTCAGTGATGGTCTGTGTAGGCATATCCTGGGTTACACATACCTCCATGTGCTAGCACACTGGGATGAAATCCTCAGACACATCGTCAGACCTTACGCTGGTGCAGTGGGCCCTGGATTCCGTCTGATGCCGGACAATGCCCAACCTCATGTGGCCAGAGTGTGTAAGCCATTCCTAGAAGACAAAGGCATTGATGCCATTGACTGGTCCTCACGTTCCCAAGACCTGAATCAAATCGAGAACCTCTGGGATGTTTTGTATCGTGCATTAGATGCCGCCAAGTTGAGCCACAGAGTGTCCAGGAGCTCACTGATGCCCTGATCCAGGTCTGATCCAGGTCGGATCCAGGTCTGGGTGTAGATCCCCCAGGATCCCTCATTCGCTGTTTCCCAGACATTGTCTCGCACACTCCTGAGTCATATTAAGTTGCCATGGTGAAATTCATGCAAGTTGGAACAGCCTGTGATTTAACTTTTGAATCCAATCAATTGGTGATTTTAATTTCCATTGACCACTGTTACGTCATTTTGTTCTCAACAAAGTACACAAGGTACAGTAAAGATTTTGATATACTTAAATATATTAAGTTTAACAAGACCTAATGTGTAATTTAAGTGTCCTCTTAATTTTTTTCAAGCAGACCTCTCAGTTTCCCAGTCAGACTGTGTCACAAACTATTCGGGTGACACCCATTTTTGGTAGCTTTCTATCACCTTGGCTATGTGGTGTATGTTCAAAGGGAAGAATCTGTGAGACCATATGTAGCCAACCACACTGAGATGAGTAAGTAGTCCAGCAATTTTATATCATCCTCCATACTAAAATTGTGAAAAGTGCTCTACATACTGTGCTATTAATAAACAACTTATCTTTAACGTTTTCTTTTCAATTACAGAAGTTTATTTGAGACGTAGCACTTTCTGGGTAGAGGGGAATGACAAGCTTAGTCCGCATTATAATGAAACTAATGCTCAGGGTAGCTCTATGTAAAATACTACAGCCCGCACGTCATGCTAAATGACACATTGATCATGAACAGAAATCGCTTTAAGTGGCTTGGCATGGTGTTAGTGTGTGTGTCGTTGTGTGTGCAGAAAGGCCAGCTCCAGGTATTAAGTGACAAGGAAATGTTGTTTTAAGTACCGCATGAATGAACCCTAGGACAAGAATGAACTCTAGGATAAAATACATTTCATGAGACAAACTGCATTGATCAAATCTGCATTGATAAAAAAAAAGAAATCTGGGCCCACTTGATAATTTTAACATACGTACGTTTTTGAGGCTTTTGTAGATGAGTGCGAGTGTGCCTGTCAAATGTTCTCCAGATTCCCAGAAAAAGGAGACCACCCTACTCTCTCCCTCTCACACCCTCTTCTCCTTCCTGCTGTCATTGACTATCAGACTCAAATCAGAGAGCCGCACATTAATTGCTGACCCTAAGCCCAAAACAATTGTTATCCTCCACATGGACTTTCCTGCTAAAAAACATGTGACCCCAAACAGACCACTGATTTCTGACCAGCACTCAGCATGTAGTCCATGACCATGTTTTAGTATACTATTACGATTCAATAAGTCAAGGAATACTACTAAACTATCATCTGAAAAAAACCCAGACGTTTTGAAGTATTTGTGTGTGTCCCAAGCATTACTCTGGACCAAGCGTTACTCTTTCCCAAGTGTTAATCCAGACCAAGGGTTACTCCGTCCCAAGTGTTAATCTGAACCAAGCGTTACTCTGTCCAAAGTGTTAATCTGGACCAAGCGTTACTCTGTCCCAAGCGTAACTCCGGACCAAGTATTACTCTGGACCAAGCATTACTCTGGTCTCAAGCAATAATTTTTCCTACTTGACAAAGAAAACATTTTATATTTATCAGTCACAAATATGAATTAAGTGCCTTGCTTAAGGGTACATGAATAGATTTGTATGTCTGATTGAGGGGTCACGGCCAGCAATCTTGACCCCTTGGGTATTTCCTGCCACACACATCACTACCGTTTGTGGTCACTTAGAAATGTCCATGCTTCGGAAAACAAAAAAAGAAAACGTTTTGTTCATTAAAATCTAACTGTTCAGCAATACAGTTGTAAAAGACTCTTGTAGCTAGAAACGGCCGTTTTTTTCTGCAATAACAACATAGGCGTACCGAGGCCCATTATCAGCAGGCATCTGTCCTGTGGTCCAATGTGGTTTTTCCTAATCCTAGTTTATCATTTGAAAAGGCTAATTCTTTATTAAAAAAACCTTTTGCAATTATTTTTCTTAGCACAGCTGAAACTGTTGTACTGATTAAAAAAGCAATATAAATTGCATTCTTTACACTAGTTGTGTATCTGGAGCATCAGCAAATGTTGGTTTGATTACAGGCTCACAAAGACAAAAGCAAATAATTTTCTTTTGAAATTCATCTTGTTCTTGGAAAGGTTATGACATGCAAGAAAATACCAAGAAACTGAAGATGTTGTAGAACACTGAACAGCACACACTGGCTTTAACCAGAATAGAAAGACTGGCGAAAAAAGACATATCTCCGACTGGCGAATAAAAAGGAAAAACGAAGATGGGCAAAAGATGGCAGACACTGGACAGAGGAAGATTGGGGGTAAAAGTGTTATGAGGAGTTTGGTTAACAAAGAAGAAAGTTTGTGAGACCAAATGAAAATATGCTGGGGGAATGTAATATATTTGCTATTTATTTTTGCTGTATTTCTTATTAATTTCGTTTTTTAAATGGAAAACAAAGACATTTCTAAGTGACCCCAAACTTTTGAATGGCAGTGTATACTTTGTTACTACTGCCTCTCTGAACCACTTTAAAACCATGTAAACTGTGTCAAGACCAGCCACTGACAGAACTCCTTTCAGAATCACTATGAATTGTAAAGCTTTATAAAAAAATTGTAAATAACAACCTAGATTATTTATGTAATATAAAAGCATACTTCTTATTTTGTTGTATGAGACTCTTTGCTTCTGACCTTGATGTTTAAAATAGACACTTCCATCTGAGCCAAGAGGTGTGGCTTATTTAGTAAATGGTTTCACATCATCATCATGTCTTGTAATTTGATACTTCTCTCTCAGAGGAGAAGAGCGCACTGAAGACAAAAGGATATGGGGCTTAACCGAGCCTTCACACATGGTTGTAGATTGGCCAAATAGAACTTGCTTTGAAAACATATACTTGGTTATAAACTTGGTTTAAACAGAAATACGTCAAATCAAGAACAACATTGTAATAAAAACAAACATAGGTGGACTTAAGCAATGCAGTCACACAAAGAAACTAAACTCACCAATGGTGCACTTCAAGCACATACTTGGCATACCATTGCGTACATTAAACATAATTGAAATGTATAAATATTATTAATGAAAGATAACATTTGTAAGATAAAATATATTTAATTGAAATTGTGTAATAGTATCGTAGAAAAACTACGAATTCTGGTAACTTTACAACGTAGTAGACGCTTTAAATGTTCGACCAATTAGGGGGAAGACATTTGGGAGGAGCTTGATAGGCGGGACACATATGAAAGATTGACAACACATTGTCCAATAACAACTGATTAAATCTGTTGGTTACTTCGGATTATCCAATCACGTTTTAGATCAACTAGCTCCATTCGAACTAATGGATTACGGTGGAGCCTAACAGACAGATGTAGCTAGTTTTCATCACTCTCTCCTCCTCTCCGAACTCGGCGTTTCACTGAAATAGGTTGTATCAGTGCCAGAAACATCGAGGCATCAAACGAAGTATTTATTTCGGAAACATAATTATACTCTTAGCTAGCTATCTTAAACGTACAATGGCTGACACCACAGTAGATACGACCACAACCACTGAAATTTCAACAAAGGTGAGTTTATTTCATTTGATAATGTTACGTTAATCGAGCTAGCTGTTCTGTGTTCTTCAGCGGAGCTGGGCTTTGTGAACCCCATCAAGATAATGTGCTGTAATAACCATGTAATAGCTAAGTAGATGGCAAGCTAATGTAAATATTACTAACTATCCATTACATAAAATAATACCTATTGTATTTGCATGTTGTTGGTCTTCCTCAAACAAGCCGCTGTAGCTATTTAGTTAGTTTAATAGCTTTAATAGCTAGCCTTCTTCGATGGATGGCTTCATCGCGGTGTGTGACTACATTTGATACTGTAGTTTATTCAATACAGTAATACTTATGTCAAAGCATATATGTAGCTATCCTTGACTAATAAGTGGCTCAAAGTTTGATACGCTCCAGCTACATGGTCGAACGATGGCGGGAAGCGCTCAAGTCTTTCTGAGCGCGAGAGTGGAGTATGCGCGCTTATCGGGTAGTGAACCGCGATGCCATTACGCGACGATTGCTATATGTATTGTACCAGTGGTTCAGCACGCGCTGTCGATGAATACGAGAATGCATACAGAATTTCAGTACATTATCTTCGACGAGGTGAACGAGAATAACTTGTGCTGGAAATGCTATTCATGTATCAGGGAGATAATCAAGGACAAAATATTTTCAGGACCTCAAAGAGAAGAAAGAGGTTGTCGAAGAGGTAGACGAGAAGAGCGAGAACGGCAGCGGGGACACACCTGCCAATGGAAAGGAAACAGTGAGTTAACGCCGAAGCTTATTCCATTGCCAGGCTCGTGGCCTTTTGTCTGGGCGCCCTCATCATGCAGGTGTCGCGAGACTCCGCCCCCACTATTCCCCATGCTACCCCCGGCTACGGCTCTTTGTTTAGTTTGTGAAATGGCACAGATGTTCTTTCAAGACATCTCATGTGGCCCTCATTGCATTCCCAGCCCTTACTCCCCAGGGAATTAAATATAAACTGCAACATGTGCCCTGATCTTACTTGGAGGCGTGATTGCTGTGACTTTTTTTTCCTCTTAATTTTCAAATGAATGAAAGGCTTTATCACCATTAATTTATACAATGAACCCAAATTCATAAACTTGAAATGTTTTCTTACATTCTTTGTTTCCATCCTTCCAGCACACAGATGCTTCAGAGGAGAAGACAAATGGGGCAGAGGAGAAGACAAAGAGTGCAGAGGAGAAGAAAAGTAGTGCAGAGAAGAAAGTAAACGGCGCAACTAATTCAGAAGAAACCCCTGACGCAGAGGAGGATGAAGATGAGGAGGATGGTGAGTAAAGTTCTTATTTTTGGATTACCAGCTGTATAGAAAGAGACGGTAGTGAGGTGCTTGAGGTACGTGTCTTTCCCTCATGTGTGAAACTGATTGCAGGAGAGACAGAGGAAGGAGCAAAGGATGCAGAAGAACCTGCTGATGAGGTTAACCACCCTGTGAAGCGTACAGCTGAGGAGGAGAAGGAGGTACGCTTTGGTCACACGATTTTGAAACACTCAATACAACGCCTCTTTAATGTCGATCTTAGATCGGGGTCACTGTTGTTTTCTCACTCAAGACATTTACTTTTGCCCTCAGGAGAAAGTGGAAACAAAAAAGCAGAAAACAGAGAGCAGCGACTCGAAGGAAGCTGAAGTGGAGGCTTAGGGTGCTTCGTCTGTCCTCCTCCGCAGTTCTGTCTACATGCCGTGGTCAACTTCACCTTATAGAGCTTGTGCTTTATGTATGTTTTTACAGATTTTGTTTGCCCCCAAGATATTACATTGCACTGGAGTCCTAAAACATAGTGGCCTCTCCTTACTTTTTATAAGATGTTATTTATTGGTTTCTTACACAACATTTTTTTTTTGGGAAAAACAACTTGTGCAAATAGAGTCAGTGTTGTTTTATCAGTATATTAGTTTATATCCGTATGAGCACATTCTCTACTTAGCTACTGCTGACCAGTTGATCAGAGGCAGACAGCTGCGCCCATTTCCACATGTTCAGGATGACCTCTCAGACTCACTAAAGACCAAAGATAAGTTTTAAGCAGGGGCTAATAGACTATTGTTAGCATTATTAGTTAAGGCTTTTTAATCCCTTTGTTACTGCTGCTGCTAGTAGTTAATCCTCTGCCAGGCTGATCTGTTAACACAACAGATGGCACAAATGAAAGAACTCCATAATAAAAGATAGTGTGTCCCTGTTTGGGGACCCTGCTTCTGCAATGTTAATTACCCCCTCTTAAATCTTAAGGCTTTGGTCGTATGTTCTGTATGCATTTTACACACGTTTATACCATTTGTACTCAAGATACAGTTTTTTTGGTTATGTCTAGGTGACTCAGAAATTGTCTCCAACTGTCTTTTTCAGAACAACATTCCCACCCTGGTGTTTCTTGTTTCTTATAGTGCAGTTATATTTCATGATGCTATTTGGTTGCTTCGACCACTGCTTTGTATATTCTGGTTCTTGATGATTAAATAAATCAGTCTTGTCTTTTTAACCATGGTGTTTTTAAGACCTTAAGGGTTATATATATTTCGCTCCACATTTCAATTCATGTAATAACAGCAAAATGTTGTTCAGCGTGTAAACTTATTAGATTTAATTAGTTACATTATAATCATAGCCAGACAGTAGCTGATTGCAGTTGACTTAAATTATCATGATGTAATATATAACAGTTTGATAAGTACTTCCCAATATTTTGGTGTTACTGGAAAAGGGATTCCTTTAATCTTGCATTTATCTGTTTATCTTAACATGGTCACCTCAAAACTTTAAATGCATTTAAGGCTGGAATTTATGGAACTCTTGTCAATAGTTGTAAACTGGTATAAAGGGTTAACTCAGGGCAGGATTAATAGCTCCATCATAGAACCATTCTATCTAACAGAACTGTTAACACAAGATTGTCTCATCGGACAAGAAGTTCAGAGGAAACATTCCATAATATTAATACAAAATACTATATAATATTTCCATAGAGGTAAATAATAATACAAAAGGGTCAGTAGCCCAAAAGGTTAAAATTATCATTTTTAATTAAACCTGACCGGAAGTACAGTAGCTGTTACAGTAAAGTTGAGATATGGATGGAGAAAAACATCAGTAAACTGTTTATTGTAAAATATTAGAAATGTTGGTGTTTCCTCAGAAGAAAGCACAGACAGGACATCATCATGGAGTGTCCAGTTTGTTATGGAGGCTTTAGAAGGAGACCTGATCAACATTCCACTTAGCTGATGCATCTTCACCAGCTCAAGATAAGTGGGATGACGCATGACAGTAGGGAGTTTCAAGATGGTGGGCATTTCAGCAAAATGCACAAATGGAGCTGAACGCAGGCATGGGTTATAGTAAAAATTAATTCAAAAGTATCTGGGAACGGTGTCAGTGACGTTTGCGTGATGTTCTAAGCAAGCAATGCCAAGATGCCTGCAGATGTTCAAAATGTAGAAGTGATTGTTTACAATGGCAACTTGATTAACATGGATATGAAATGTTATTTTAGCGGTTGAAATCCAATGAATGGAGTGAACAAATGCAGTGTGTGAAGAAACCAACCCAAATGTGAATGGATCACTCCAGTTTGGGTCTAGTGTGGTGAAACATGTCTAAATCCTAACTAAATCATGCGCTCTAGTGGTGAAAACAAGCACTTGCTGTTGGCCGATTTCAACCTAAAGCCTTCCCTCTCGAAGTTGTCCAGCTCCATCATCTTTAGCATAGTTCACATGTATCTTCCTGAATTCTGTCTCGCCACAGATACAACAGATATGTGGTTCTTCTTTTTGGTTCGGTTTTCGATGGAATGCCGAATCACACCCCAGTTTCAACTTCTCCTCTTCCTGGTAATGACAAGAATAACTGTCATTACAACAGTCACTCCAGGATCAGGGAGACAGGTCAGAGTAATACCTGTGGCTTAGTATAAGGTCCATCTGGGTTTGTCTGTTTTTGAATGCATTAGTGTCAAGTCGAAAAATGAATAATGACCCTGAAAATCTGGGTGACACGCGTGACTTATCTAAAGCACCTGGGAAGAGTGCACATGCTCACCTCTCTAATCTTTACGTTGAATGTGTCGCAACGACTACTGTGTGTGTGTGTGAATGACCATTACATGTGCAACAGTGTTTACATTAATTCCACACTTTCAAGCAAAGCTTCCTGGAGACACATTCATAAAGTCCCTCAGCCGGCCTATTGCCTCGTGCTACCTTGGAGAAACCGGGCCGAAGACTTTCTCTTGTCCGTGAGACCCACACTGAAGCGCAACGCTAGGCATCAAGGCTACAGCGCATGCAGATATTAGGCGAGGCCAAAACAATTAACCTTCCCTAACAGTTTTAATGAATTCCTCACATCCTGGGGAATAGGGGATCGTGGGGCTGTAAGATTTTTACATTTAATGGCCTACCAACATCAGGCAAGAACATTTCTCGAAATCTGCTACGCAGGCATACACAAACACCTCGTGCGTGCACACACACACAAAAATGTGTTTTTGCATTTTAGTGAAAACCATCTGAGAGAAATGCCTGGAGACATTCTGTAAAACGCATTGACACCACAGAACTGTGGTTAAAGTCAGTTGGTCTTTCCGTTTGCCTGTCCTCTGGGAGGGGCTATGCTAATGACGGTGAGAGGACAGTATCGTATGTTGGAGTGACACATTGCCCGGGACATATGCTGTGTGTGTGTGTGTGTTTCTACAAGAGGCTGCCTAAAGGTGGTCGGGGGGTGGGGGTCGTTAAATGTGCACCAGTAGTGGCTGGGTCTCGCTTTCGGAAGGCTCACCCTCGGGGGGGGGCAGGTGGTACACCACGCAGAGGGACGAGTACAGACAGCCCACGAATGACATCACGCTAGAAAAGTACATCACTCCCTGGGCCCCGCCCACCAGCGAGGTCAGCGGGCCCATCGCCACGGAGACTATGATCTGAGCCAGGAAGTACTGACAGCTGAGCAGAGAGATGTCCACGCCCATCCCTCTCCTGGTCCCCTCCTCCGACGAGCCGCAGAACTGCACACGGCACAGACGCATGCAAGCACAGACACAGACAGGGCATTAACGGACCCACACGGGCGACGCGGGGGAAAACACACCACCTCGGGGCCGGTGCCCCTGGACCCGCTCCCGCCCACGTACCTCCGGGCTCTGGTAGTACTCGCACAGCAGAGAGTAAGGCAGCGTGCACAGCGAGGAGAAGAGCACGCCGTAGGTGACGCACAGCGACAGCACCACGTACAGGTTGGTGGAGAGCGTGGCCAGGCCCGTGCCCAGGCCAAACGCCAGGTAGGCGAAGAAGTAGAGGGAGCGCAGGGAGAACCGCTCCTCCAGCTTCTCCAGGATGGCTGGGGAGTGTCCACGGGGGGGAAGAGAGACGGGTTGAAGCCACCGGAAACAGCCGCGCGCGTCCGCGTCGCACGGGAATCAGTTTATGATGTGGCTAGATGCAGGTTTTCTTTTAGGCTTTACGCGCGCCTGTGTGTTTGTGTGTGTGTGTGTGTGTGTGGGGGGGGGGGTTACCTGAGTAAAAAGCAGCACTAAATGCATAGATGCACATGCCCCAGCAGCCCATGCTGACCCCAGCGTTGTAGCGTTGGTAGGCCTCCGAGTCATGGGGGGCTTTGGGGTCTCCGGCGAACACCACCTCCCCCATGAAGTCGGTGTAGAACAGCAGCATGCCCTCGAAGGACAGCCAGCCTGATGGGTTGGAGACAAGTCAACACACAGTTTCTGCTGGAGTACAGTCGCAGCGGTGTTAAAGCCAAAATGCCTGGTGGTTGCAACAATGAAACACAGGCAAACGGGCGCCTGGACTCACCCAAAAAGTGGTTAGTGCAGAGGCTGCGCAGTGACGGAGGCATCCTGTAGATGGCGCTACACAGCAGCCTCATTGACATCTGTGAATCTGCCATCTCCACATTTTCACTCAGGTCACTCTCATAACGCACCCCATTAAGCAGAATGTTTGCCACCTTTGTCCCAGGGAGAACAAGAATCATAAGAAAATGAATTACCTCAGCACATCAAGTTTTGTTAACGAACTACTCCGGGGGAGTTCGACTGCTGACCTGCTGACTGAAGGTCACCGTTCTTCGGCGGCCATTTTCCATCCCACCGCACTGAGTCACCACGGGCTCCTCCACTAGAGCAAGGCTCTGTGGGCGCTTGAGGATACCACTGGACAAACGTCTATGGTACCCCGCCCCCATCTGGACGGCCAGCGACTGTGGTCCCTCCCGAGCTTGTGACCCTGTTTCAGGCTGAGCCTCCTGGGGAGATGTGGTGTCCCCCAAAGGCGGAGGCCCTATGGTCCGGTCCAGGGGCTGTGGCGACGGCTGTCCGGTGTAGCAGTCGATGAGAACGCTGTCTATATACGAGGTTCCCAAGGACGAGGCAAACTCGTTGATGCCGGTGAGGGAGTTATCCCGACTGATGAAGCTGCCGTATTTGGGAGTCAGGGGGCTGAGGGGCGAGATGGGGCTGGCGAGGCCGGAACAGAGGCGCGCGTCCGCACTGCAGGAGTGCGCCATGGCGTCCGGGTTGGAGGGGCGAGGTTCCGAGTACTGGTAGCTGTAGAGGCCGCCATCTTCCTCGTCCACGCCCGGTCCCAGGATCGCCGGCGGGACGGGGGGCGAGGGGGGCAGGGGGAGGCTGGGGCTCTTCAGGGAGCTTTTCGTGCCCTTCTGAAGTTGCGCCGAGGGCAGGGGACGCTCCTGGATGCTGTTGAGGGTCATGCACGTGGCCACGACCAAAGTGACGCTGGTGAACATGTATATGACCCGGAGTTGACCTCCCATCGACCTGCCAAACTCAGTGTGGTCCCAGTTAATCCCACCCACAATGTACCCGAATCCACCCCCGAGACCTGCGTAGAGAGGGGGATAAACCGTTGATCATGTCACTGACACTGGTTATGCTTTCACATAACCATGCAGAATTGATCTGAACATACGAACAGCGTTACAGTCTGTTGGTATGGTGTTCTAACCGGTCATGAGTGTTATAGCTGACCGGTATTTAGTTCATACAGGGCTCTCGAACCTGTCTGGAATGTTACAGCCTACCAGCATTTAGTTCATCCAGAGCTATCTAACCTGTCATGAGTGTTATAGCTGACTGGTCTTTAGTTCATACAGGGCACTCGAACCTGTCAGTCGTGATATAGCCGACCGGTATTTAGTTCAAACTGGGCTCTCTTACCTGTCAGGAGGGTTACAGCAAACTGGAATTTAGTTTATACTGGGCTCTCTAACCTGTCAGGTGTATTACAGCAAACTGGTATTTAGTTCATGCAGGGCTCTCTAACCTGTCAGGAGTGTTACAGCCGACCGGCATTTAGTTCATACAGGGCTCTCTAACCTGTCAGGTGTATAAAAGCTAGCTGGTATGTAGTTCATACAGGGCTCTCTAACCTGTCATGAGTGTTACAGCTGACTGGTCTTTAGTTCATACAGGGCACTCGAACCTGTCAGTCGTAATATAGCCGACCGGTATTTAGTTCAAACTGGGCTCTCTAACCTCTCAGGAGTGTTACAGCCGACCGGCATTTAGTTCATACAGGGCTCTCTAACCTGCCAGGAGTGCGTGAATGTTGAGTCCACGGTCCTGGTCCTCTGGCAGGCACACGTCCATCATGTAGGCATGGCTGGGGTTATCTGCTGAGTCTGCGCTGAAGTCCATCAGAACCACACCGCAAATGGTCAGTATGATACCCCATTTGTGATTGGTTGCTGTGTCTGCCACTGCAGCTCCAATGTCCCGCCCATTCAGCACCATTGTCAAACCAAGCAGAGCACCTAGAGAGATAAAAGGGAACTCCATCAGGGCTAAAATATTATTATCTGGCTCTAGTCCAGAACATTTAGAACAACGCATTTGGACAGTGAATAATCCTTACCTATAGCCAAGGCTAAAATAAATGGCCTCCGTCGTCCAAAGCGGGATGTACAGCGATCACTCCAAGCTCCTAGTAAAGGCTGGACCAAGAATCCTTTAAAGAGTACCGGGAGAGCGTAGAAACATATAGGGGTACTTCACAACACGGAGTGGAACATTAACGTTCCAAGCGTTCTAAACACATTCTGAATAATCCCAGCACATTCTGAATAATCCCAGCACATTCTGAATAATCCCAGCACAAGTAACAACAACCCCCCCCCCACACGATTTAAACAGTGCTTTCTAACATCTGAGCTACTTCGCGTCCGCCTGGCGCTTCATTACCCAGTATGGGACTGATGAACCACACCAGGCTGTAGAACTGGTCGGGCAAACCCATCTGTAGCAGGACGGGGGTGACGTAGGCGGTCTCCATGGCATAGCTGAACTCGATGCCGAACAGGATGCAGCCATTGAAGAGCAGTTCAGGGAAGGTGCGTCGAGGGGGTAGCTCGCTGAGTTCCAGCTGATCTAGGGGGCAGGGGGTGTTGGGCGGCGGGGGCGGGGATGGTCTAATCAGCTTCTGCCTCTTTGGGTGTCTCTGGAAGTTGTTGGCACGGTGACTCAAAAGGCGCGTCGTAGACAATGGGAAACTAGCGGTCTTGGGGACGGAGCCCCTCCAGAGGCCGTCATTAGTGGCACCCAATGACCTCTCTGTTGACCTTCCTCCTGGGCTGGCCAAGAGAGGGTCACTGGGGGTGCCCATTCCTGGAGATGACATCACTTTGGACCAAGCTCAGTCTGCACACACTAGGAGATGCTCGTAAATCAAAGTGCAACCAGAGTTTAAAGAGAAATACTATTTTAAATGGACATGTTTAGCATTATTTCTGTCATTTTCTTTGTTACATTCTTTACCATAGCTTTTGAAAGCTAAATTTAGAGGGCACTCAAGTTCAAATCTGTTAATCTAGCGAGAACTGTGAACGCGAACAACATTCCAAGAAAGGACACTGCCATCACCATGGATATCCTATGATGGCACTATGGTCCTCGTGGGCACGACTCACTGCAACCAATGCGCATGTTGACCGTGATGTGCGCAAAACCCATGTGCTGCTCCTGTGGCTGGGTGTGCTACACTCGCTGTATTGTACTGCAGCGTCTCTCAACGACGCTCTTTCCATTAAATGTTTCATGGATCTATTTTGCCCTTGTAAAAAGCTAATCGGATCCGTAGGCGCTAGAAAGGGAAATTGGCACATTTGCCTCAATTAGCACATCTTTTTACATGCTAGGCTACATTGGTTGTTAAACACACCTTTAAACAATACAAATGTCAAGCATGTGACTGGCGTGATAGGTCATTTTTGTCCTTCGATTTCTCGATATCTAATTTCAAATTCATTTTAATCGTTATCGAGGTAAGGCCTAATTGTGAAGTGAATATTATACAATCGAATGATATGGTGCTAGACTGGTCAAGGCGTGCAAATTGAAGCGTTAAAGAGAATTACCTTTTACGGGTTCACTCTGTCATTTATTTCAGCATTCTCTGTTGGTAAACACGTAAATCATATTGATGCGTCATAATATTTACGTTAAATAAGAGGGCTCGTGTTTTTCCCACAGATGCAGTCATATCCCTGCTTTATCCTTCGACCCTTTTCCTTCTCCCTCTTTCCCTTTTCCCCTCCCTGCCTCTGCCCTTGGTCGTGACGTCACAGCACTCCTCTAGTTTGTGGTGGCTCGTTATACCTGCACCATCAGCACCAAAACGCAAGAAGGGCAGCGTAACGCAAGAAGGCTTTAATTTAAGTGAATAACGATCAGATCATCATCTATATTTAAAACCATGCCTATCACACGGGCCAAGAGTTAAAAATAGTATAGTTCATTTAATTGATTATTATTTACTACGTAAATAAGAATCTAAATAAGAGGTTTAGAAAACACACCTCTAAAACGATGATTGTATTGTTTTTCTAAATAGTCGTAACCTCGCCCTAAGGCTATCGCGCAGATTAGTTCTGTCCACTGTATAGGAGGTTCCCTACCTTTTTGTACAAAAGGAAGTTCAGTAGCAACGTTGTCAAATAGAATTTTCCTTTCTTTTTAAAAACTATAGTTTGCAACATGACGACCTTTGTTAACCTTTAATTTAAACTCCTGCAGCAACCCACACCTGTCATAATGTATGCCATTTTTGTCTAGAGCATGAACAAACAGCGCCAAATGTCCTTATTTATGAAAATAACTAAAGTTATAGATTCACTCTAAATGTTATGAATTACAAAACTGTAATTATGCAACACTGCATATCCATGCAACACACTAAGATAACGGACTATGCCAGAAATGTAGCTACGCATTTTACCTATCAACTAATCATAACATGATGTACTTAATCCCAACTGTCACAATAGTGACAATCGGTTTCAAGAGTATACAGAGAAGCACACAGAGAAGTTAAAATGTAAATAATATTAAGAATAATGATAACAAAAGTGTCCATTTGTCACCAGAAGTCTGCATTCAACAGATAAAACCAAATACATTTATATTAAGAATGATTTTGTAAATACACCTAAACTACCTTCATCTGACAGATTTGTCCTAAACCCATAGGGATGGTTGTATCCAGGTGATGAGTGGCACCTTGTATTGGCTTTCAATTGGTATACTTTTTAATACCTTATATTTGACTAATCTGTGCTGTTGTATCCATATAATAGACTTATGTTTTGTCAATATAATTGACAATCCATATGTATGATATTAACCAAATTTTTGAAAGATTATACGTACTAGAATGTTAGATTTACTGTTTGTTTTCTAATCTCCGATGCTTCCTATATAAGTAGGTGTCTTTACTTAAGTAGAGATTCACGGGTGGCAACACATCTCTCCATACTGCACTAGCAACACATCTCTCAACTCAGCTATATATATCTGTAATTAAGATGTTCTGTGTTTGGCCTCCAGAATTCCATGACAACATAACCAGACTAAACTTCAATGTACTAACAACCAAATATACTGCTATGGTTTAATATATTTAACAAACTAAAGTAAATACATTTGGAATTATTTCTCACACACATCCTGGATTCAATGTATTGTAACTATATAAGCATGTTTAGATCAGTGATTTGAATGAAAAACACGAATGAATCCATTATCCATTAAATGTCTACAACAAGCTTTCTGAGTCACCTTGCCAACAACTTCCAGAGACATCTTGCCATGAACTGAAACTGTATGTACAATCAATGTCAGTAAATCAGTTTTCTGCCTCTTGCACAGTAAGTTTTGGACGGTTATATCTGGTTTATCTAAGAGTATTGGTACTCACCCTAACATGTAACCCTGCTTTAGAAGTACTGGAGATGAGGTGCGAGAGTAAACAAGCTTTCATGACTGTCCAAGCATTAGCCCATATCGATTTAAGAACAGGGTCAGCATAGAAAGGTAGGGAAGTACATGTGCAAACTAATTTGGGGGATAGTTGGAACTGAAATGCAGAAGTACACATGTTTTTTTTTGTATTGTGACTGACTTTTAGCTGTAGATATGTCTGAAAGACCTGGTCTGAAAAGAATAGTAACATTAAAGTGCAAGTGTAGCTTGGTTTATGAATGTGAGGACACAGAACAGAACAGTTTAATTAGAGGATTGCCCATGTATATACCTTATTTTTTATAAATAATAGGAAATAGGTTTACACAAGGCTCACAGGTAATTGCTCTGAATGGATACCTATTTTTATACTCAAATCCATTCTGGCAACATGTTTTTGGTAAAAAGAAAATTGTGTATGTGCTTGACCACTGCACTGCAAGTTTATTAATTAAATATCTTATTTTCATCAATTTAATCAACAGAAGGTATTGTCTAAAGAGAAAAATAATCTTGTTTTACGGCATTTACACAGTTTAGGTGGTAAAAGCCAATACAAACCACCTAATCTCTATGGAGCATATTATTGGTGGACAAAAATGCAAAGATCTGGGTCCGTATTCACAAAAATTTTTATCTTACCACTAGGACAGGGTTGGGCAAACTACGGCCCGAGGGCCAAATGCGGCCCGCGAGGCTGTCCCATCCGTCCCACGGAATGCCCTTTTCTGGCCTCCAAATCAATTATGATTAACAAATTACAAAAACAAATGTGGCCCTCCATTTCATTTCAAAATCCTGATGTGGCCCCCGAGCCAAAATATTTGCCCACCCCTGCCCTAGGAGGACCTCTAAACAGCCCTAAACGTTTCTAGCTAAGAGTTCCCTCTTAAAACCTATTCAGAAAGCTTCTGAGGCCAACTTTTACTAAGGAGGGGAAGTCTTATTCTAAGAGGGGTAGTGGGTTGACTCGTTGCTGTGGATTATGTTGTGTTCTACAAACAATCTTACTTACCATGCTATCTGTTTAATATCCGTTGACTTTTTAAATCAGTGAATTTTACATGGTTGTACACCAAGTTCTAGTGAGTCTATATGAAAAATCTTTCAACAACCTGTCTTTATGCCACTACTGGGAAAGGAATGGACACCAGGGGCCATCTTTTAATAAAAATGTTAGTGCAATAATTTGTGCAATTATGTGGCCCTCCAAAGCACTACCTACGCGGCTTTGTTTCTTTGTACTTGGCGAACATAAAGAAAAAAAACAATGAATTGCCGGATAGTGTGGGATCTGCGGAGGGCATTTCTTGTTTGATATAATATTTTACTGACAGATGACTGAGATGCAGGTAGTTCTAGATGAGAGCCTACTCTGGATTACGTTTACAGGTCTAAGCTATATGACAGTGTTTCCCAACCTTTTTTGAGCTGCGGCACATTTTTTACATTGACAAAATCCTGGGGCACACGACCAACCAAAATTACACTCTAACACAGTACATATTAGATTAGATGACCTTTATTATAATACATATAGTTAATAATATAGTTTGTTGATGTATTTATACTTAGTGGGAAACCTGGGGCTGTTTCGATGAACAAAAAATGGATATCCTGGCAGTAATGGTAGAAAGACACACACGAAGCTCTTCCTCAACAGCTCTCAGTCTCTCTCTGTTTTTAGTTTTTATCGCAGTCAAGCTTGAGAAGCTCAGCTCACACAGATATGTGGTTGAAAACGGGAGCAATGTAAAAATAGCTTTGTTGGCTAGAATGGGGAACTCCTTGGCAACAGATAACCAAAAACTGTCCAAAGGAAGATCAGCAAAGTTTAGCTTTCAACCACGATCTTGTTTCAGTTCAATGAGTTCCTCTTGCTCCTTTAAAGTCATGTCCTTTCCAGCAACGGATGCTGAGCTGTATGTGTCCCTAACCCAGTCAAGGCATTCTGTGAAGGCTGAATAGAAATAAAATGACAACTTCTCCTCAAGGAATAGTTTTTTCTTTGCCATCATGAAAAACAGTGTTTTTGTGGTCGAGATTTGGAAGGTTTCTACTTTAAAGAAATACACAAACGACATGTCATTCTTTGCAGCTGAATGCCCCCTACATCATGAAAAAATGGGCTTCGTGGGCTTCTATAATTAATAATTCCGGAGATATAAATAGAAATGTAACAGGTGCGCTTTTCGACCAAAAATTGCCTCTAAGAGGTTTCAGTCCAGACATGGAAGGCTTCTACTTTGCAAAAATACGTAAACGGCATGTTATTTGTTGCATCAGACTCTCCCCTACAATTTATAAAGAACCGTAGGCTTCTATCTTTAATATTTCCGGAGATATGAATCAAAATGCAACAGTTGCGGTTTTTATTTTTTGTTTTGTGGGTGTTTTTGTGGTCGAGATTTGGAAGTCCTCTACAACGAAAAAAAAAACGTAGGCTTATATCTTTAGGCAATCCGGAGTTATGAATAGAAATGTATCGCCATGATTTTTTTTACGTAATTTGCGTCAATCGGTTTTAAAGGGTTTTAACCCTTAGGTGATATAACATAATTTCCCACGGCACACCTGACGATCTCTCACGGCACACTAGTGTGCCGCGGCACACTGGTTGGGAAACACTGCTATATGAAACGAACATCTACAGGTGCACACCAAAAACATGTAATATCGTAGAAAAGTTATTTTTTCTTTACGTAATTCATATATTCTTAAAATAAGTAAAAAATGTCATGCCTTTTTGTTACAGCATACAGCTCATGGAAATGAAAAATCCAGTATTTTAAAATATTCGAATAAAACAATAAAACGACCTTAATTTGAATTACCGGGGAAAAATGTACTTTTCCGCCATATTCGAATGTGTGTATGCATGCTAAGTCTGATCAGGGGAACGCGACCTTTACGTTATCAAACCAGCCACACGTGCAAGGATGAGGCTTGTTATGATTGGATGTAAATGGGAAATAGGCGTAGAGGTTTTACAAAAGCGTGGTAATAGTAGGCGGGTTATGTAGCTGTTATTGCGTTTTGCAATCGCAGTCTCCAGAATATGTAATACATTCTTTTGAAATGGCAGAAATTGAACTAACGAAAATTGGAATAAACGTGCTTAAGAGTGCTTCTGGCGAGGTATGCGGTAATGCGTATTAATATATCTATGTGAGTTAGTTTCGCTAGCAAGCTAACGCAATGCGTGCTAGATAGGTCCTGATTTCTCTTTGTTTTAGGTCTAGAAAGTTTGAGTGGCTTCCCTAATTATTGTCAATCCTACAACCCTCCATGTTTCATCACGTCTGTCTCCGATTGCAGAGTGTGGAGCTCCAGACTTTATGGCGTGACCAGCCTGTGGTCCTGTTTTTCCTGCGGAGGTTTGGCTGCCAGGTGTGTCGCTGGACAGCAGCCGAGATCAGTAAATTAGAGCCAGCGCTGAAAGCCAACGGTATTAGACTGGTGGGCATCGGACCTGAGGAGATCGGCATGAAGGAGTTCTGCGAAGGGGGATTCTTCAAAGGAGGTCAAAAAAACTTTTGCTGCAGTGCACAATGACGTACAAAATTGTAGAGGAAGGGCCTGCGCATTATTCAAAATTGTAATGGTTCTAGCTTTATATAGACTTTACATCCATGTTTTGGGGGGGGATACATTTATAGTTTATTAAGAAATGTGTGGATTCTTACAAAATACACATAATTTGTTAACACCCAATGGTAAGTGTGTCAGGAGTCATTACATAGTTATGGTAGTTTTTATGGAAATAAAAAAACACTCCCCCTGGTGGATTTCGCAGCATTTACTGTCTTGTGTTCCATGCGATGAGTGTTGACAATGTGTTGATCCTATCGTGATCCTCCTGTTCTTTTCTGTGACAGACCTGTACATTGATGAGAAAAAGCAATGCTACAAGGACCTGGGCTTCAAAAGGTAAACAAGCTCATTTTGTGTACTAAAGAACTTGTTGGTAGAGCTTGTATAGTACTAACTGTTGTGACGTCGTCTAATGTGAATACAGGTACACTGCCTTGAGCCTGGTTCCTGCAGCACTGGGAAAGAAAGTTAGAGATGTCGCATCTAAGGTAATCATTAGGACTGGACTTTGACAAAGATTATGGCTCTGTTATGGCTTTCAGGTGGGCGGCTAAAGTTCAGTTGATACATCATAAATAGCCTTTCTGCCTCTTTGGTCAGAAGAGGTTGTTTTACGTGTGTTTTTTGTCTACTTTGCCTTCTAGGCCAAAGATCAGGGGATTCAGGGTAACTTCAGTGGGGACCTCCTACAGACTGGTGGGATGCTCATTGTGACCAAAGGTGAGAGGTCTTTCCAGATATAAGCCAATCTTAACCACATACAGCTCATAGCTGACCTTGTGGCAAGTGGGGAGGACCGTGGTGGTTTATAAAGGACTGTCGTGGAGGTCACTGAATTGATATGCACTGCCCCCTGAGGGATACATGCCGTTTGAATGGCATAACCAGAATTTGATCACCTGGCTGCAGGCGTGTAGTTGTACTGCCAAGCTTAGACTTCGACATCTCTCATGGACACAGCCAAGTTTCTGCAGTGACTTTTTGAAGTATTTTGGAAAATACAGCAATCTTAAGTATCCTGTCTCATAATTCCTTGAAAGGGGCAATATGTAACCACGGTCAATGGAGATCAAAATCACCAACCCATTAAGGGGCTGGATTCCAACTTACAACAAAAATCAATGTAAACGATTGAAATCACAGGCTGTTCAAAATTTCAGAATTTCATCACAGAAATGTATGTGACTCAGGAGTGTGTATGCGCTCCTGACAACATCTGGGCATGCTCCAGATGAGACGGCGGATTGTGTACTAGGGGATCTCCTCACAGACCTGGATCAGGGCATCAGTGAGCTCCTGGACAGTCTGTGGCGCTACTTGGCTGTGTTGGATGCCCCGATACATAACATCCCGGAGGTTGGGCATTGGAGCCCGGGCCCACTGCAATCGCGTCAGGTCTGACAATGGGTCTGTGGATTTAATCCCGGTACCTAACAGCAGTCAGGTCATCGTTGGCTAGCTCACAGAGGAAAATGTTAGGACACCCTATGCCCTAACAGCTGGTATTGACCCCTTTTGGCTGAAATCATCTGAATAAGATGTTTCATATGACTGTCTACTAGTCTCTGACATCGACTGGGAGAGAAACTGAAAGTTTTTCCCACTCCATGCAGAATATTTTTAGCTGTGTAAAAAAATAAGTGATATCATGTTTAAAATGTAAAAGTTTTTGTTTCAATTACATCACCTTTATCTATAGATATTGTTTGAAAGAAGATCAAATATTGATATGATTATATGTCTTAAAAAATAACTAAATATTTCATCGGATGTCTTAATGTTTTCACACTACTGTACATGTAACAATGGCTAATGGCTTTTACTTCAGCACATTTTTATGTGATAACACTTAAATCAAACCTCCTTCTACAGATGGTGATACCTGATATGATAGTAGGGTTTGATTGCTTAATATTTATTATCTGTTTAATAGCAATTAATTGATGTTGAGTAACACTTTTTTCTTTTTTTATCAGTGACATATAAATGGTTGTACACTTAGTTCCTAGTGAGTCTGTGAAAAATCTTTCAACATCCTGTTTTTATGCCACTACTGTCAGAAGACTAGATACCAAGAGCAGTATTCATAAAACTTATCTTACCACTAGGACTCCCAAACAGCACTAAAATTTCCTAGCAGAGAGTTTCTTTCAAACCAATTCACAAACGTGCTAAGACCAACATTTACTTTGGACGGGGAGAAGTCTTAAGCTTTCTTAAGATTAAAGGGAGGGTTGACCGTGTTGCTGTGGATGATGTCATGTTCCACGAACAATCTTACTTACAATGCCCACATTGATTGGCTGATAGGGGAGGGGTCACTGTCAGTGAATTCATCATAGCAATACTATTATGGATGTCATGTTGCCTTATTGAAATAAGTATAATGAAAATGAAGGCAAGAATGATATACTGACTAGTCAAGCTATGTTCAGCTAACTGACAGCCTCCTTGTAAACAAATGGACTCCCTGCAGCAGCCATTTTAGGATTGTTTGTGATCTGGTCTTAGTGACTTGGGAGTCTTCTTGACTATTACTAACTTTTCACAGATTTAGTAGCTGGTCTAAGCACTAAAACACTTTGTGGAATACTCTTGGGCAAAAAATGTAGGAGTTGTTCTTAAGAGTTTCTTTTAAATCCGCAAGTTAGGAGCAACTTTTAGCTTTCTTGTGAATATGGCTCCTTGTGTCGCAATAGCATTAATGGATTTTCATGTTGACCATAAAGACATTTCCATACATTCCTTATAGTATTGCAAAAACAACATGCAAAAAACTATTTTAGTTACGGATAGTGATTAAAGGAAGTCATGTATTATCACATAGTTGTTTGGCTCCCTTTCAAATCATAATAATAACAGAAATCACCCAATTGGCCCTGATCAGAAGTTGACATACCCTTGAATGTTTGGCCTTGTTACAGACTCATAAGGAGACACACAGGTTAAAATGGCTTTTTATATTTAAATTTGTGTCTGTGTATGAATAGTCATAGCGTTTGTTAGCTCCCACATGGATGCACTGAGCAGGCTGGATACTGAGCCATGGGAAGCAGAAAAGAACTGTCAAAAGACCTGTGTAACAAGGTAATGGAACATTATAAAGATGGAAAAGGATATAAAAATCCAAAGCCTTGAAAATGCCAGTCAGTATTGTTCAATCACTAATTAGGAAGTGGAAAAATCGGGGATTTCTTGATACCAAGCCAAGGTCAGGGAGACCTAGAACGATTTTAGTCACAACTGCCAGAAGAAATGTTCGGAATACAAAGCAAAACCCAAAGGTAACCTCAGGAGAAATACAGACTGCTCTGAAAAAAGACGGTGTGGTTTTCTCAAGGAGCACAATACGATGATACTTGAACAAAAATTAGCTGCATAAGTCGAGTTGCCAGAAGGAAGCCTTTACTGTGCCAATGCTGCAAAAAAACCCAGTTACAAAATGCCCAACAACATCTTTACACGCCTCGCAGCTTTTGGCACACTGTCATTTGGAGTGAGGAGACTAAAATGGAGCTTTATGGTCACAACCATAAACGCTATGTTTGGATAGGGGTCAACAAGGCCTGTAGTGACTAGAATACCATCCCCAATGTGAAGCATGGTGGTGGCTCACTGATGTTTTGGGGGAGTGTGAGCGCTGAAGGCACAGGGAATCTTGTGAAAATGTAGTGCAAGATGAATGCAGCATGTTATCAGAAAATACTGGCAGACAATTAGTATTCTTCTGCATGAAAGCTGCACATGGGACGCTCTTGGACTTTCCAGCACAACAATGACACTAAGTACCAGGCCAAGTTGACCCTCCAATGGTTACAGAACACAAAGGTGAAGGTTCTGGAGTGGCCATCAGTCTTCTGACCTTAATATCATTGAGCCACTCTGGGCAGATCTCAAACGTGCGGTTCATGCAAGATGACCAAAGACTTTGCATGACCTGGAGGCATTTTGCCAAGACATGGGCAGCTATGCCACCTGCAAGAATTTGGGGGCTCATAGACAACTATTACAAAAGACTGCATGTGGTCATTGATGCTTAAGGGGCAATACACAGTATTAAGAACGAAGGGTATGCAGACTTTTGAACAGGGGTCATTTCATTTTTTCCTTTGTTGCCATGTTTTGTTTTATGATTGTGCCATTCTGTTATGACCTACAGTATGAATTCCATAAGAAATGAAAGAAATGTGTTTGGCCTGCTCACTCATGTTTTCTTTATTAATGGTACATGTATTACCATTTCTCCTAGGGTATCAAATCAAATCAAATTTATTTATACAGCCCTTTTTACAACAGCAGTTGTCACAAAGTGCTTTTACAAAAACACCCAGCCTAAAACCCCAGTGAGCACGGTATGCAAACTTTTGAGCACAACTGTATGTCCTGGTCGAAATTTGTGGAGAGCTTCATTTCATTAACATGATTTCATATTATTTACACTTTATTAACCATGTTCTTTGTTTCAAGTATAGATGCATACTAAATGTAATATGTTAAATACATTACATTTAATACTGCTTAATTATTTGCAATTCCTCACGTAGCCAACACAAGTATGTATTTCTTTTATATTGGCTGAACCTTGAAGTCACTTGAGTGTTTTGTCTCTTGGCACTGATCCAATGTTAGCTGCCCTCTCCTGGACCCACAGTCAATGTGACTCTGCTGTGACTTGAATTCAAACCCTTGACGCATTTCTCCTGTGAGGCAATCACTTAGACCAGTGCTTCTCAAACCTCTCCTGGACCCCCAGCCATCTCACAGTTTTGTAGCAAGCCTTGAACTGGCTCAACTGAGTCACATAGTCTTGGGCGTGATCTTTATTTGATCAGTTAATTCAGGAGTGCTAGCTTTGAAACACATCTGGGGGTCCGGAAGGGGATTGACAACGTTCTCTGACGTTTTCTTTTCCTTTTTTTTTAGCTGAAGGATGTTTTTCCAAATGTATTGGTCCTTTTTTCGTACTGTACCTTAGCCTGTCCTTTAGAGGGCAGTGTGGTATCATGTCAGTAGTTTCTAGACTGGTATCAGAGGCGGCCGGCATACATCTCAACCATGTCCAAACGTTCTGTTCGTTTATACGCTACAGGTGGAGGTCAAGTCCTGCTGCACTTTGTCCAGGATTCTCCAGGAGATTATTTGCCATTGGATGACATTACCAAGGCGCTCAACATCTCAGCTGATGTTCAGGCAGGGGAGAGACTCCAGGTAAGAGGGCTGCCTACCAATAACGGGCAAGGCAAGGACATGCGTGAAAGACACAGCGTTCTGGAACTATCTCTTAACCCGCCCTGGTAATTATTGCTCTTGGGAAAGGGCTCAGAGCTGACACTTACATCCTGATCCCAAGGCGGATAAAAAGCAGAGTAGTTCCAAGCCACCGACCGGTTCCATCTGGCGAGCGTCTACAGATACTGTGTGCAGACAGCCACAAGTATATCACAGACCGCTCCTTATTGACAATCCTCACACGGCCTGTCTGCACCCTCCGATTTAGATCTCGTCTCCAATTTTAGATAGACAGCCATTATAATGACTCTTCTTTAAACCCGTTTTGATCCTTGACAGGGGTCTTTCTGGCTGGCGTAATTGGTTTTTCAGATAAAGGCATACCTCAACAGTATAGGTGATGAAATGGCTCCCATGAGAACCTGATGGTGGTTGATGTGAAATGACGGAGAACATCCGAATAGATGTCGTTGAACCAATGATGATGACTTTGGTTTTTAACCCACAGAAATCCTTCCATTTACCCAATCGTGGGTTTACTAGTAGTTTACTAGTACGTGTTATAATCTGTTAACATTTCAATTTTGCCAGCATTCTGATAAACACTGACTGGAGCTTTGAGGAGACTAATGCCCAGTCTCGCTGTCTGTCGGGACAAACCACAGTTTCACCATCAGCTCATTGCGTTTCCTTCCAATTCGCATCTGACCCTTTAACAGGGACGTGTGCATTTATTCCCACCCATATGCCCCTTTAACAGGTACAAGTGCGTCTATTCCCACCCATATGACCCATTAACAGGCACACGTGCGTCTATTCCCACCCATATGACCCTTTAACAGGCACTCGTGCGTCTATTCCCACCCATATGACCC
>JACXGK010001348.1:0-42262 GCA_016801125.1 Novumbra hubbsi | reverse complement strand
TCCGGTACTTCCCGGGCCTCCGAGGTCTTGTGGGCCGACCACAGGCCTCCCTCCGGCGGGGCGACGTGCTTCTAACACTTCGTTGCCAGGCCCGGGAGGGGGGGGGGCGTGGCGGCACAGGGGGTTTCCTCGTGACTGCCGAGGACCAGCCGATGTCCTCCCAGGCGTGCGGGAACACACTGCCCTTTTGTGTCTCCTCGCGGGGGTGAAGGGGCGGGGAGAGTCTGCCTCCAGGCTCCCACGCACCGGGGCGCTGCCATCCCGGAAGGGCGACGCGGTTCTTGGGCCGACGGACGCGACGGTAGCTCGAAATGACATGAGTTAATGTCATTCGACCGTTTGGTAATCCCAGGAAATGTCAACTTTTGGACAGGAGTTTAGCCTTGAACTCACAATGCGAAGGAAAACAGGCGGAAACCCGGGAAACGAGCCCCGCCCCCTCACCCAATCCCCGTGGCAATGCCCACATGGGTCCCATTGCTCGGCCCGGCCGGCAGTAAACACACTGTCACTCACAGCTCCAATCTCTGTCTGGATCTCCGCTGGACACACGCCAGCTCTCCCAGAGGAACGGACCCAGGCCCCATCACCTCCGGCTCAGATGGCCCCAGGGGTCAGGGAAACTGTTCCACACACTCTCAGGAAGCCAGGGCCCCAGGGAATTAAGAGAGACCGTGTCCCACTGTTACACCACACTTCAGTCTGTGGGAGATGTGCTGCACTGCAAGCTGTGCATTTCTCTTACTACGCGATGCCGCTAACACCAGGTGTACATTTGTGTTCCTGTGGCCGGAGGCCAAGCGCTGATCTTTGGGTACTCAAAACAAAAACGATACCCGAGCCACCACTTAGTTGCTCTAGTTGGCTACAAATACCGCCTTGACTTGGGAGCAAAGTGGGTTAAATTGAAACCATTTTTCCAAAAGGATTGAAAGTTTTTCATTCCCGAGTTGCCACATCTGAGAGGATTCAACTCCCATATGTGAGACTACGAAACAGTATTATCCAGCTACAGCGTAGAAAATATATTAGTCACATGGTACAGAGAAAGAGGAAATTGGGGGGGCACTGGAAAGGACAATAACTAAAGCCAAAGTCTAGAACAGCTCAACTGACTAGCTGTGGGAAAAACAGGATGCTACTTCCCTTGGATTTATACCTGCCAGCAAACTGCTGCGTGAGTTGGAAGGAGCTTTAAGACTGCTTCCATTCACATGATGTTACAGAACCCTTTCTACACCTATGGCTAATGTAACCACGTCTACCACTATGTAAAATTAGAGGGTAGTATATTGGGGAAATTCCCAGTGGTCGAAAGGTCTGCTACAATATTTTCAGTGGGACTGTTTTTCAATGATTCTTTTTTCATTTTTTTCAATGATTCTCATCTTTGGTTCAATGATTCTCATCTTTGGTTCAATGATTCTCATCTTTGGTTCAATGATTCTCATCTTTGGTTCAATGATTCTCATATTTTCAGTTTCAGGCTGTTTACATAAAATTTGGTTCTTTTATTACTATTATGGGTCTTCTGAAAATGTGACAATCTTTTCCTGAAAGTTACACCGAAGTATCTGCTCCAATGACTCCATCACAGAAAAATAAGAGTTGTAGTAATTATTGGGAACTCATACTGCCATGACATACACGTTCTTTACAAGTGTATGTAAACATTTGACCGCTTGGTTGAAAGTTAAAATACTTGGTTGAAAGTTTGCCCAGAGAACATTATAACCTGTCTGTCTCACGGTCTCTCCTCCAGTGCAACGAAGATGTTTGTACCCGATGAAGCCTGACGAAACCTTGGGCATTTACTATGACCTGTCGAGTGGAAAGCTGTGAACTACCAAGCCAATTACACAGGGTACAACAGAACTGTGAAACAGGACGATTATTCAAGCGTCGTAAATGGTTCATTAAATGGACACCGCAACTGACTACAACCTTATTGGGTTTGAGTCCAGAAATGTTAATTCCTAGATGTTTCCTAATCAGCTTGTCCATCATGGTTTAGAAGTCCCTGTGAACAGTGTGATCGTATAAAGTTTCATGTTTATCTGTGAGTGGCCAGTCTGGGCCTTTCTCTAACTCTGTCTACTGATGACATGTACTGACGTATCACTTGCCTTGGTATTCATTCCCATAAACTATCCAGACACTTTGTTTTCCTTAATGAAATACTGCACATAACATCTACAATAAACATTGTCTTTATAAATGAATACATGCATGGTATGCTGTTAAATTATTTATAATTATTATCTATTCTGAAAAGATTCAGAATAGATTGACCGCAACCCGATGTTTAGTGGGATTGACCGCAACCATATGTCAACATGGCAACCAAATATGTTTTTCGGAGCTCTGTGAACCCTCAATCCACACTCGTTGTGAAACGCACTTCAGTCATCAGATGTTGTCTATGCTGCCAGCTGTTAGATAAGACCTTACAAGATGTGTATTTGTTAAACATGGCAAGCTGAAACTCACAAACAAGCTATCAACTTGTCATTAATAAAATATTTGTAATACATCTGATAAAAATTACTAAATAGGACTAAAGTGGATCCACTTTAACTTGTGTGATTAATGTGCTACAATAATTGGAACATAAAAAATCCAACAAACAAGTACTACAATTTATGCTTAGACAAGTTCATTTATTAAATTGTCTGACAGTAAATATAGGTAAGTATAGATTTTGTTTTGACATCAAGATACACAGTAAAATAATTAATTGCATATTACTAATACAATGTGTACACACTGAATTTTATCACAAAACCACACATTCAGAACGTTGTAATGTACATCTCAAACATTTCACATAAAAGTTTGAAAATGACTCAATAGTTTGAGAAGTAAACCATGATCACAAGAAAACACAGAAAAAACAAACACAAAAAAAGCTGTTAGTAGATAATTATATAGCAGCATGAGCTTTCATCTGTAGATACCAGGGAAGAACACACCACTGACACAGTATCTTATTGTTGCTTCAAAAATCAATTGTAAGCTGGTTCCATTTTGGTTTAGGTACATGGCTAGAATGCAAGAGAAAGGAAATTCCAATTCCACATACATGTATTAGTTTGGAAAGTTAATTACAATAGTCAAAGTCTCAAATTTTTATCTGGACCAGGAAGCCAGTTCCATAGCTCAATCTTACCCGATTTTCCCTCTAATCAGGGACAGATTTAGACCATTGACACAAGTCCTGCATTTGCTCAAATACAGACAGTTATTTGGTAGTATTTGTGGACAAGGTCAACAGCCTGGCAGATGGAAACACAACCTGCAATATTCCAGGAAGGTATTTCAGATTTTTAAGTTAATTATTTTGTTAAGTTAGGTTTTAGCTTTTGATTTGAAAAGTATGTGTGTATGTATATATATAAATATATATGAAGTCAAAATTATTTTGTTTAATAAAAAACGAAAGATTTTGTCTTGCCAAAAGACTATATAAATTGTATTTTTAAACATTTATATTTGATAACATTTTCAATTATACTGTACAGCACCAAATACTTGATGTCAAATGTAATGTGAGAATAATATTTCTTAAGCAGTTCCAGTAATGTCCTTGTGTGAAGCTTTTTTAGTGGGAGAAATGTTACACCAAAGGACAATACTGTCACAACACTTGATGTTTCATGCAGTTCGGGCAATCGGTCCAAATATGTAGCATTCCACGACTGTACCCACTGACATATCTCCACATTATATTATATAGCTCTTACACTCTAACAATTCTAAAAATGCTATAATTAGACATTTATTATATAAACAAAATTGTATGGAATAGAATGTAGGCTAAATGTAGTTTTATGTCGGCTATAGGCTTTCAAGTTTTTCTATTGTCTGACAAGAAATGTCCTGATGTCGGGTTTCAGGTGGAGCTTGGAGTGAAAGTGGCCAGAAGAGGGTCGGGGATTCAGTGTCACAGGTGCCATTAGCGGTGTGAATTGTGAATTAGCTGTGCTCCGGCCCACGCAGGGTCATAGTTAAGATAGTGTGGAAATGAAACATCTATTACAGGTTATGTGTTTTATTGTTGAAATGTGTATGAGGTATGTACAATTCCGCCACTGGAAAATATTTTATGTATGGCATCTTGATACTGATGCTTAACATTGTTTGAATGAAAGTCACTCACATCGAGGACAGCCAAACACCAAAAGAAAGGTTACATCCCAAAGAGGTGAGCTATTTTATAGAGCTTATAGCTTTGTTGTTGTTGTTTGATTCCTTGTCAACTATGACAGTCGAATTGACTGTCAATATACCAAATAACAACACAACCCAAGTAAAACAGTCCCCAATAAATCAAGCCAACAGAATACCCTGCACTGCACAACAGTCCAAGCCATTACAAGAATTAAACAGGCAGAAGGTAAATACATATTAAAAGGCAGATAGCTATATATCAGAAACATTCAATAAATCAGTCTCTTATGAGACTTAACAGTCATGTTCAATTGATCAAGGCCTCCTGTATTTTCACCATGACTGTTTCGATATACCTGGGTTTATTTTCCCGGGTAGTTCTTCAAAACAATGTTGTTACCACCGAGGTGGCATTCTACAGCCGGTTTAATGCTTTTCACAGGTTCTTATGTACCCTTCTGTTCTGCATGTTATTCCATTACTTGTTAATCAAGTAGAAACTAACAGTCCTGTCCTTGACTGTAATAAAGAAGCTATTTCCCCAGAGTGTCAGCCTGACTAGAAAGCCTCTATATCGGTTAGCGACCGCACGCAATCCCCACAGCCTTTTATCTCAATAACACTTCACTCTTCACCTGCTTCTCCTGTCATCCATGCATTCCACTTGTGTGTGGTCATGGCCAATAGGTCTCATGCCAAAAGGTCCAGTTCTGGTTTTCAGAACGTTTCTCAGTAGAGCCATTCACAGCAATATATGAACACCTCGAAGTAAGCATTGAAAGGTGGGCATTTTCTACAGCCAAGTCAGACCAAAGGTACGAGCTTCAAATGGCAAGCCTACAACTATTGTCTTGTCTGGGTAGAATACAGCCATGGCCAAAAGTTTTGAGAAAGACACAAATCTAAATTTTCACAATGTCTGCTGCCTCAGTTTTTATGACGAAAGCGTTGAAAGGAGGGTGGGGCTTGAAATCATTGTTCTTCCTCTGTTAACCATGGTTACCTGCAAGGAAACACTTGCAGTCATCATTGCTTTGCACAAAAACGGCTTCACAGGCAAAAATCTTGCTAGTATGATTGCACCTAAGTTTACCATTTATCTGATCATCAAGAACATAGAGGAGCGAGGTTTACTTGTTGTGAAGAAGGCTTCAGTGCCCCAAAAAAGTCCAGCAAGTCCCAAGATCTAAAAGTGATTCAGCTGGCAGCAGGCAGCTGTGAGTGCATCTTCATGCACAGTAAGGCGAAGAAATTTGGAGAATGGCCCTGTTGTCAAGAAGGGCAACAAAGAAGCCACTTCTCTCCAGGAACAACTTCAGGGACAGACTGATATTCTGCAAAAGGTACAGGGATTGGACTGCTGAGGACTGGGGTAAAGTCATTTTGTCTGATAAATCCACTTTCTGATTGTTTGGGGCATCCGGAAAAACACTTGTCCGAAGAAGAAAAGGTGAGCATTACCCTCAGTCCTGTGTCATGCCAACAATAAAGCATCCTGAGACCATTGTGGGGTTGCTTCTCAGCCAAGAAAGCCTAAGAAAACAGCCATTAATCAAGAATGGTAATGGACCCAAAACATCCTCCGAGAGCTATTTCTTCCAAAATGAATAATGACTCGAAATTTTGACCTTAATCCAATTGAGAATTTGTGGTCAATCCTCAAGAGGCGGGTGGACAAACAAAAACCCACAAATTCTGACAAACTCCAAGCACCGATTATTCAAGAATGGACTACCATCAGTCAGGATGTGGCCTAGAAGTTAATTGACAGCATGCCAGGGTGAATTGCAGAGGTCTCGAAGAAGGGACTCAATACTGCAAATATTGAGTCTTTGCATGTACTTAATGTTAATTGTCAATAATAGCCTTTGACAATTATGAAATGCTTGTAATTATACTTCAGTAAATCACAGTAATATCTGACAAAAAGATCTAAAAACACTGCAGCAGCAGTTTACTATGTGTAAACCAATACTTGCGTCATTATTAAAACTTTTGGCCACGACTGTACATTGTTCTAATTTGTTCCTCTACATCATGAAAACCCAGCATAGGAAAAGGGTCTCCAGAACAAAAATTAACAAATGTACTTGTCTCTTGTGATTTTGTGTTTTTATAACGAGGTAAAGGACATAATTCACGAAACAAAACTCTGTTAGGGAAAACCTCCAAATGTTTATTCAGGACGTTTATTTCAAGCTACTTTCCTTGCTTTATTGACTGTGTCTTGTTTTTAAGGTGTCTTAACTGCACTGTCATCTGTCATTATGGGTCCTCTGGCGTTTCCACAACTAGGTGGTTGCTTACCCAAGTCAAAAACTTGTCTAAAGGTACAACTTAATGTATCCTATACAATGTCGGGAACAGGTTTCCACTAAAATGTCTTTTTTGTTCTTTTTTTATAGTAAACACAAAACGAAGTATACATTTTTTTACTGTGCACTTAATTTTTTTAATGTTATAATGTAATATTTTAACCCTTTGTGACCAAATCCTATTCCTAAGTGCTGTCAAGTGGTGTATGAGGGACAATGCCAGATATGGAGTAAGGGTTAAAAAGTGTCTCTGAAAAATAAAGTGAAGACACAGAGGAAGTCAAATTAATTCCAGTTTAAGTTGTAAGAGACTGTCATAACAATTGCAATCACTCCGTGGCTGATTCTAACTAAACATGACTCAAAACCGTGCTAGCCTAGCAGGTTTTTAAGCTTACTTCCAAATATACATTGCCAGTCAAAAGTTGACACGCATTCTAGTGAATGGGTGTGTCCGAACATTTGACTCGCACTTTGTAGTATGATACATATGTTATAGCAAAAACACGTTAAAGCCATCCTTTTTATATCTTCAAAATGTTCATATAAGGTTTAAGCTGAAAGATTTAACAGTCTGAAGTCTTCAGGTAAATTGTATCATTTCAGAGATTTGGCCAAGCTTTGGCCTGGGAAAGGGAGTCATTTCGGAGTGATGTAGCCAAGCTTTGGCCTGGGAAAGGGAGTCATTTCGGAGTGATGTAGCCAAGCTTTGGCCTGGGACAGGGATTCGGTTTCTGCACCACTGCTCTAGATTTTCTTCATAGTAATATACTTTCTTCATTTCATAGTTAAACTACAATGACAGGCTTATTCACTTTTGCATCATGCACAGTGGCAAAATGTCTTCAATAGGTTTCATATCAGACTGAATCGTACGGTTACTGTGCCAAATGGGCTTGGTGCAGATTTAAGCCCTCAAAGCAATAAGGATTTGGCATCTGAATGGCAAAAAAGCACAAATATTTATTTTGCATTTCTTTAAAAACAACTCAGTTATAAAACAGGTTGGCTCAAACCAATTCTATGTCTCAGGAGTGTCCTACATTTGTCAGACCGTTCACATATCCACCAACCACCAGTTGGCAAGTTGGTCCGTAGGAGATTCAGATGTATGCATGTATAAAACAAAATAACTCGCAAACACGAACAAGCAAAACTGGTCACCCACAGACAAAATGTTTAGGTTATATATTTACTGCTTCCTTGTCTCATCAGGGTTTGTCTCAGGGTTTATATCTTCTAGAAGGGATGCAAATGTGCAGTTTGGCCAGTTATCCAGTCCAGATATAAACTGTATGTATGCAGTGTTAAAACACCTATTGAATTGTCTTTCCTGTAAACCAATCAGATATGCTCCTGAGGCAGAATGACACAGTGGCTTTAGTAGTTGTTTAGCATGTTCTTATGTTACGTAGCCCCGTTTAAGAAATACATAATGAGAGCAGTGAGTGGCCATAACAGTCTACCACACCCGACATTTCATGTCAGGGTTCATGGGAGTACCTGGTTTGCACTGGAATGCCTCTGAGAATGCTCCAAAATTCTGTAGGGAGCCAAGTACCCTGTAGAACAAGATCAAATTGGCGAATAGTATTAGCAGAGAAGTGACAAGTAAACAGTTTGGAAAAGCCAAATGCTGCTTTGAAATGTTGGCCGCTACCTGTATTCCAAGGGGCTGTGGGAGTCAGTCTTGATGGAATGGCTGGCATATTCAGGCCGATAAGCACCACACCATACCTGGAGTAGAAAGACGTTAGTTTTGATAGTGGAAGCAGTTTAACCGTGCGCACTGCAAAACAATTTAATTCACTATTTAACCACCATCAATTTGGCTACATAAACATTGTATAATCATGAAAATTACAAACATGACAATCTGAGGGGTATGAAGCATTCTTTTCAAAATGCATTATTGACGGCCAAAGTAAACAATCCCGTCTGAGATTGTGTTTGGCTGATATTAAGGCTTGTAAATGGCTTTTGAACTTTTATTCCTTGATCAAACCTGTCAATCAAAAGTCTGGCAATGATCTTGCTGTTTTCACTGACACATTCCCACAGTGTTCTTTATTTTGGCCAGAAATAATCTGGACTATTCCGGTAAATCTTAATTTAAATTACATGATTTGGTTTACTTTTACAACCACTGGTCCAACTGTTTTATTCTTGAAAACCAAGTGCTTAGAATCTTGGTTATGTTTTGTTCTAGAGACTACTGAGAACAAAACATAATATGGGTTAGAAGATCTAGAACAGTGTTTCTCTGTGGTCTGTGTAGGAAGGATGATAACATAGCCTTAATTGCAACAGGGAGTTAAAAGCTGAGTAACAGTAGTTTATTTTGACTTTTTAGAGCTTACTTACTTGGGCAAAGTTAAGAAAGAAAAGTTGTTTATGGTCCATGTCAAGACCAGGTAAACAAAGCTCTTCCCCTTCCCTCTCCAACCACTTCATGTATGCCTGTTCACACACATGAAAACAAAACCATGTACAGTTTGATAGTATTTAGTCAAAGAGCCGTCTTGTTTCTAAAAGGGGTTCACAAAGTTTTATTGGGGGTTGTGTGGGTTCCACGAGGGTATCATGGTGTCAAACCTTGTAAGCTTGCCTTACTCCTCCGTTGTCGGCAATGTTCTCCCCCAAAGTGGTAATTCCACTGACCTGGGGCCACAAATGCAGTTTTAACACACCGAAAGCTAAATGTCAAACAACAAATGTCATATTTACTTAACAGAAAATCAATTATATTTTAAGAAGAAGCAAGTTGTAATGTGGATTGAGCACTTTAGTACAAAGAACTGTTTTTGTCTCTGTACTGAAACAACAGGTAAATGTTTGGGTTGATTGTAACATCAGTGAACTTCTGCACAAAAGTTTCCAAGAGTATGAAATTAAAGTGTATGAAGTTTGATTAAAACATCCCGTCAATAAAAATCTATCATCCTCTTAAATACTCTGGCACCGCTCAGGTCCTGCTTATTCTTTAGGTTTCTTTCTAGGTTTTTAGGGCATTTTTCCTGACCACATGCTCCCACATCTGCAATGCTTTCTATTTGGGGTTTTGAGCTTAGTCACTGTTAAGCACTTCAGAATCAGCTTTATTGCCATGATTGTTTACACATACTAGGAATTTGCTTTGGTATTGTGGTGCTTAATAGTAAACACAGTGATAAAGTGATAAATAACACAAGCTGACAACTGCCGATGTCAAAAGGGGCCTTGTAAAAACTGTAGTCACTACACCAATATACATGTTTTATTTTCACTGATGCTTTCGGTTACCCTGGGAAACTCACATTTTGTCCGCCTGCAAGTTTCCAGGTGAAGCGACCATACTGTTGCACCATACACTGTGACTGGTCCTTGAAGTGCTCAGCAGAATAATTACTCCACCAGTTAAGCATGTTACCGTCCTTGTCAAAATGACGGCCTGTTTTTAGAGATAAAAAGTGGAATTCACCCTGATGCAATCTCATAAAAATGTTCCCAATAATCAACACTACACAACACAATATATTTTCTCCCTAAAGCCCATTTCTCCACATTTGAATAATGTCACACTCCATTAGTTTTATTCAGTTTGAGTTAATCTGTATTAATTACACCACCAGCATGATTTTATTCAAATTTGAGGGGCCTACTAACATTGTGTTGAAAGTTTTTACCACCATCACCTCCTCCACCAATATGTCCTTACGATTATTTAGATCAGGGGTGGGCAAACTACGGCCCGAGGGCCGAATATGGCCCGCGAGGAAGTTCCATCCGGCCAACGGAAGTTAATTAAATACTGTTTAAAAAACAACTCACCAGCCCATTCTTATACATCTGAGTCAGAATAAAAACTACTCACACACTATAAATTATCTACTGTATACATGTTTTAACTTGTGCCCTTTTCTGGCCTGCAAATCATTTATGATTAACAAATGTGGCCCCCCATTTAATTTCAAAATCCCAAATGTGGCCCCTAAGCCAAAAAGCTTGCCCACACCTAATATTAACAGTCAAAATGATATAGAAACAGTCCAATATAATATATAATTATATAAGTCAAATTTCCATGAGGTTAGAAGGTCATAGCTGACGTCTAAAAAGACAAACCCAATACAATCCCATGTGCACCAGAGTCGCGTGTCTTGACATCATTCAGCTAGTTTCTAGCCTAAACCACTGTGGATGTGTGTCTCTTTAGATCAGTATAGCATATTGCATTTACCCCACCCAGGTTGGCAGCCCTGCTCTACATACACTAAGCATGACTGTGCAACACGCAGGGTAAAGACGCGAACCAAGTCTGTAAATACTGCCTCACCATTGTCATCAAACCCGTGGGTTATCTCATGTCCAATGAACATCCCTATTCCGCCAAAGTTCAACGCCTGGAGCTGGTGTTTACTGAAGAATGGAGGCTGCAGGATTCCCGCAGGCAACACTGGGAAACAGACAGGGAGCAGATCGGGCCAAATGAACAGTACAAAGTCTATAATCGCTCAACCTCATAAAAGCAAAATGAAACAAAAAAATACATAAAACACACCCAGCCTCGTATCCGACTAATCGTCCTCGCCCTCCGCATTACCAGACCACGCGTGAGCTTCACGGTCACAGTCATTGTGGCGGCTGCCCTCGTCCAAGCCCATCTCTTTTAGCCACAAAGCCTGTGTGCGCCGGAGCCTGAAACTAGCTCCATTCCATCAACAATGGGGAGCATTACCGCCAGTCGTTGTTCTCAATGAGGTGAGAGTGGAAGGCGGCCAGAGCACTGGGGCTCATTCATACAGAACACAACACTTCAGTGCCAAGCCATGGACTCGCTGGGTGGCCGGCCTGGCTGAAGACCAGGAATAAGGGCTTCAAATGTCGGGGGATTTTTTGCTTTGCGTTTATAGGAAAGACTTCAAGTTTATTGAAATGTTCGGGCTGTACGTATTGTTGTTCGTTAGAACACAAGGCACGATTAGAAAATGAGACCTGATTTTCTTCAGATTTTTCTTCTTTTTTTTTTATAAATATGGTTTAATCGAATACAAATGTTCAGTATGTAATTAAAGAGTCCCGATTCAATATTGAGATGCGGTGGGGTGATCTGAAACGGGCCGTGCACGCAAGAAACCCCTCAGACATCACACAGCTGACAAACATTCTCCATGGAGGAGTGGGAAAAACTTTATCCCAGATGTCAGAGACTGGTAGACAGTTATAGGAAACATCTTATTGAGGTTCTTCAGCCAAATACCAGCTATTAGGGCATAGGGTGTCCTAACGTTTTCCTCAGTAGGAAATGGTATCTTTTGTTAAATTAATGATATCATGTTTAAAATGTCATGGCTTTTGGTTCAGTTACATAACCCTTATCTATAGATATTGAAAAAAAAAAAAATATTGATATGCTCATATTTCCCCCCCAAAAAAAATATATATATAAACTTTACCTATCTGGTTTCGGTTTGGTGAGTAGTAAGCGTTGACCTCAGCAGCGCCAATGAGCCACCTAAAAGATCATAACAGGTTTTAGAAGAAACCTGCAACAATGTCATTGAGAATGTGCACTCTTGCCTTACATGTCCGGATCAACCGGCTCCCTTAGCTTCTTCAAACTCTTTTGTGCATCAGCCTGTAGGTTCTCGAGGACGTTTTCAAAGTAGTAGTCCTCGCTGAAGTTAAGCTGCCGAGAGAAACCGAATAAAGATCGCATGAGACCTGGATGACAAAATGGACATTAACTTCAAAGACAATTATTGATCCCATGGTCATTTGAGGCCCATCTGGTATGACCAGGACTCACGTACATAGACATACTCCTCGTCGAGTTTCACATTGTGGTCTTCTAGAATGTGGTCAGGATAGCCGATATGCTCCTTTATGGCCAGTGCCTGAGAACAGAGCAGTGCGTCAATCTGCCGGTAAGCCCTTTATTATTCCACACTGATAAAACGCACACGTGACATTGTTTGTTCTGCACTGCTAGGTTTGTACCTTCTCCCTTGCCTTCTGTTTTGACTGGTCGTCCATCCAGCTCAGCTCCTCGAGCGTCTCCACATACGCCTCTTGGATCTTACTGATGAGGTCACCGACCTGTCCGCACGAAATGCACCCGTTATAATTGACACGGACAATTGTGTCCGAACTGTGACTAGACCCCTTTAGGGACAGCGATGTAATAAGCCTGTTTAGCCTCACGTCCCGCCTGCGACAGTGACTCACCATGCGTTTACTCTCGCCGGCGAAGGTCTCTTGTACATACAGGGCCCCAACAGCGTTCTCCATGCTTCTCTGGACGTAGCGTACGCAGTCCCTCCACCGCGCGTCCTCCACCGTGGTCCCGTACAGCGCCTGACACACAAGGACGCACGCGGACAGTCGGGGGTTGCCCTCTGCTTTTCTAATTTGAGTTGCTTTTCAACATGGCTGCTTCTAAAGGGGGCCCGTTACTACGTCTCACCTTCCTGTAGTGGGCCCTGGCGTCTCTGAAGCGGAGACTCAGGCTGCTGACTCTATCCATGACCATGTGCCAGGTCAAGTAGTTCTGCATAGTTCTGCAAAAGGACAACACGACCATATTCAACCAGTAAACGCGTATTGATAAAAGCACTTTAACAAGTCAAAAGGGAATTTATTGCTTCCCCAGAATGATTCAGCACCCCCCATTGTCAGGTCTCTATTGCAAGATGCCTTGTTCATCCATATTAAGTAAAATATCTGCATAAAATATTGTGTGGGTTAACTAGAGTATTTACCCTGAGCATGTTTGCCAAATTCCTTTATTGAGTCAAGCAATGTACACAGTGTAGTTGACATGGATTCAAATGTGTAGTGTTCAATTTGTCTCTTGAGTCTTGACAGTATTTGCAACAGTATTTACAATATTAGACCACATGGTATATGGTAATTGTTATATCACAATAGAATCTGTCAGTATAATTTTGGGAATGTTGGGTAATCATACCCAAGTTGTAAAAATCAGTCATGTGGTTTGGTGTATGACGCACAGTGGGACCTACAGAGACAGATTCACTATTAGCATCTTATGATCCTAGTGTGGTTCTTTGTCATCGTCTCCCTTTGGGCAGACTGACCTGATGGTGTGTTTGGCGAGCACTTTGTTCATCTTCTCTAGGTAGGGGGAGCTGTAGACCACCACATCCTCCTCCGGCTTCACCTCCACGGCCACGCTGGACAACACTCCAGTCACAAACCTTGTCCAGTTAAATCCCTAATAGAAACAGCAGCATTCTTATTGCTTTCCGTCTTATCCTTGTTCTGAGGTTTACAACTCCAAATGTATACAAACGACCGAGTAGTGGAAGTTGAGAAAGCCATGAAAATGAACTCGGGGCCCCTAAATTCTAAAAAGACTCACGTTGAAATGAAAGGACTCCTGCAGCTCGGTCAGGGTCATCTTATTGTAGAGAACGGTGACGTCAAGTCGCTCCTCTGCAGGGGACGTTGCCTTCGACACGACGGAAAGCATAGTTCTACAGTATCGTTTGATGTTAGGACACTTGAGGAGGCAGACATATGTATCGCTGGCCTGTTTAACCACTTAAATTGACTGTAATTGGGATGCTATGGCTGTCATTCCCCTTGTTAAAGGGGCAGACAAACTAGAAGCAAACTGCTATAGTCCAACGTCTGTCCAGCCCTACCTGTCTGACATGTTTAAAAGGTTGGGTAAACAAACAGCCAACCCGCCATTTTGACTCCTGTCAAACTTTATCTGTGGTGAAATCAGGTTTCTGAGATGTTCATGGGTTTAGCTCAGCTACATCAAAAAGGTACTAAATTACATCATATCGGTTATAGATAAGAAGCAGTCTTTGACGCCGTAAACCATCAAAGTCTAATCGCTAGAGTCAAAAGCTTTGGGTTCTCAGAGATTTGCCTAGCCTCGTTTGCGAATTACTCCTCAGACCTTGTCTGTAAAATCTAAAGGGCTTAGCACTGAGAATGGCTCATGCTGATGTTGTTAGTATACAACAACAACATTAGATTTGACATTGGTGATTCTCTTATACTCCTTTATTCTGGCTATATTGTTTTCCTTACATTGGGTCTCCTAAACACTGAGCGTGCAAAAGCATAGCTTTGCTTGATCTAACTTCAACAAACAGCTCCTAAACTCCACTGAAACTTTTTTTACTACCACTTATTCTGTTTACTGTCATGCACCAATTCACCACAGCAAATGCCTTGTATGGGTGAATCTACTGGGCAATAAAGCTGATTGTGAACATGACCTCATCCTGCCTTCCCTACAAACATGGACTTGTTTTTCTTTCCACAATTGTGCAACTGCAGTCTACTGCTATGCCTTTGGCCAAGATATTATTGGAAATGAAAATATTCTTACATGGTACAATACACATTTGAACGTAAAACATTATAGTAGATTTCAGTCTAAATAGTGGGAAAATTCATTTTAAGGTTGCCTGGAATAGTGTTTATTCTGTCTACATCTGGTTCCCGTTGCAGCAGACTGGAACTCACATTGGCAATATCCGTCTCCAGCTCCAGCACCTGCACCATCTCCTCCATCACACAGTCATCTTCCTGGGTCAAGTTCCTGTCTTTGCGGGCAATCTTTGCTATGGAAACCATGAACTGCAGATAGGCCTCTCGCACCTGGAGCCATGTGACACGTACAAAGAGGACTCTGCATTTTACAGGGATATAACCTCAACAACTATGACATGCTGTTAATCAATGTACCTTTTTGTAGTTTCCATCGTTTAAGTAATAATCTCTAGATGGCATTCCAAGTCCTGGCTGGTCAATCTGTCAAATCGAAACCAACGTGCCAAATAAGGATCGGTGAAGATTTGCAACAAAAACAAAAAAGAAATGGTGGCCCTGAATATCAAATTGAACGACTGGAACATCGAACCGAAACATTGAACTGAAAGTCCGGAAAATTGAACTGAGCGTCCGGAAAATGGTCAATTCAGAAACTGTCCTCACATAAATGACGTGGCGCTTGGAGTCACGGTCGTCTGTCCACACATACATGTCCAGCAGGACCTTCTTGTGGTATCGTGAGATGAGGGTGGCTAGAGTGTCCTCCAGGCTCCAGGCTTCCTCTGGAACCATAACAATATTACACAGTCAAACACCAGGTCTTTCAATAAAACCAGCAGGGAGGAAACGGACTACTTTTCACGGTGTAGTGTAGTTTACAGGGCAGTCGTGAATCCATCTGTGCGGATGCACTTACGCCTGGTTAATTTAGTTTGAGCCACCGTCCCTGATTACACTTAATCACACAGCAGGCAGTGGGTAGCTTTGGAGCAGAGCGGGCTGTATTCAGAATTGGTCAGGCTTAATTGACACCCTCTTCCCCTCATCACAACTTATTACTGGCTCGCCGTTGAGACAGGCTGGGCCACAACGTCCCTCTGTGTGTGAGCGGGCGTGCGTATCCAAGCGCGCGGCGCTACCTGCAGTGCCGTTCCAGTCCTCGGAGGCGACCGGCCAATCGCCTATGCTGTCAATGAGTCGCATGAGCGGCTGAGAGTCGCGCTGCTCTATCAGTGCTGCGGAAGACGAGAGACGGAAGACAACGCCACTTACTCTCGGTGAATGTTACGGAGGATCCATCAGATCGAGGTACGACTGAGTGAGTGAGCGGGACTTTCGGGTGACGGGAGCCCTACTTACTCTCATTCATGCAGGAGTTGTAGAGAGTTTTGGCCTTCCTGAAAGCGTTGCGGTCCTGATCACCCTTAGCCTCCAACACTCCTGCGAGGTGATAACGGCAAACGCAGGGTTCAACTCATTCTGTGCACTGATTCCATCCCACTAAGCACCTGAGCAAAAACCACCCGTGTGACTTTGTTTTCACATGACGGTCGGACCCGACGGTTCCTATGGCGACCCGTGGCTGACTGACCTTTAAGCACGATCTCCAGCTTGTCTCTGAGGATGTCAAAGACGCTGTGCCGGGAGCTGGTCTCCGGGATGACGTGGTGCTCCAGCCAGCCCCCGCAGGCATACTGGTAGAAGTTCTCACATGGCTCCACCTTCGGATTGATGTTCTGCAGGAGGCGAGCGGCTGTTCGGGGCAAAGGTCAAGCGGGAGGCAAGTGGGATTACATGGGGGGGGGTTGTTCGTGATGTAACACTGATGATGATGGGTCTGCTTTGGAAGGAACAGAGAACCACCCATGGCTGAACCGCTCACCTGCAGTGACGCACTCAGGAGTTAAACAAACATTGCTGGAGCCCGAACAATCCTGCTGCCCTGAAAACGACATTGTTTATTGATATAAGGAGCTGGTCATTCACAAATTCCTATTGTCATTCCTGGCAAAGAGTTGGAGTTTGTTAGAAAGCAGTTCCCTGGCTAGTTGGGGTTCTGACACCATCCGTCCTCCTTCTAATTAACCAGACAGCCAAACTCCTTTTAAGGGTGAGGATTAGGATTTCTTCGAGTACGCTGAGCAAATCTATTTTAATGATTGATTAAACTGTAGAGAATTGCAATTCACGTAAATCTCTGACATACACATATGGCCAAGTATAGACACCCTTGGACTTTTCTTAAAGAAAAATGAGAAATTAGGTTTCGTGTAAGCATCATATGCTCACTGCTTCACTTCTACTGGCAAATTGGTCCACTTTTCAGAAACACTCCACCACCTGCTGTTTTTCGATCTGACCAGACGTATGAGATGTGATTTAGATCTGGACTTTGGACAGTCCAGCCTTCAGTGAACCTCTCAAAAAACAAGCCTTTAGTGAATCTCTCAAAAAACAACCTACTTCTAACAAGCTGGCCTGAATACTGGAGAGACATTTTTTGTGGAGTAATTTCAGCTCTTTGGCAATACGGATCAGATACGTGTTTATTGGTGACCATATTAAGTATTCTACAAAAGGACATCCGCTGTCTACAATCCCAATCACATTCTGAAGATTTTATTATGCAGTGATTTTTGTTGTTTGTAATTGGGGGACTTGAACATGTGCTGGGTACTGTAAAATGAGATTGTCAGGCGTTTTAAAGACCCCATTCAGCACACTGAGCGTTCATTGAATGTTGTGGATATTCCAACAGAAGAAGTCATCAAAAAGCCCCCAAGAAGAGATGCTAGACTGTTTCACAACCATCAGTTGTAGCAGGGCACCCATCAAACCTAGAAATTAGACCTTGTTTGTTGCTGCAAAGTAGACACATTTGCCAGTAGAAAGGTACAGAAAGCATATTTGTAGATACGGAGGTTTTGCTTTCAGTTGTGTTCCTCAAAGGTTGTAAAACAAAGTACTAGCTCCAATGGTGTCTATAATTTTGTCCTAGTCATTATCCTTAAATGGTAAAAGCTGTACCCAATTAACATAATTGTAAGTAAAAAGTACAAACACTGCCCATATAAGCTTGTATGCTAAAATGGAAGGATATAACCTGGCATGTTACAAAAGAATTCATAATCAAGCTAGGTTAACTGAAATGTCAATGGAAACCTTTGACATAAAACCCAAAGTAATTGGTGAAAATGAACTTCTGATAAAAAAGGTATGAGTCATACTTACAGAGAAAGCTTTCAGAGGCATAAAAAAACAGGATGGCATAATACATCTTAGAATACATGTTACTATACTCTGAAATGAGATCAGCAGATCCCAATGCTTCCTTTATCCTTTGTTCATGCACCACACCAGAAGGTACCATAGAATAAAAGGGGTTAACAAGGTGTAATAAATGAAAGTGGCATTTAGGTGGCGCTAAATTGCAAAATGCATTCATGAGACAGCTCCAGCGATCTATTTAATCATTTTTAGGACCAACTAAACTGGTCATACATTATTGGACATGCATTAAGTTTTTAAAGTTAGAACTTCCCTGGAATCATTCATTTTGGCAGGCCAGTTTGGTCTCGCTGGTTCTAATTTTGGACTGCAGGAGTTATGCATGTGTTGTCCCCATAATCTGAGAGCAGTTCTCCAAAGTGAAGATTTTCTTTAGTTTTACTCATTTCCTTTTCTAGCCTCACTCGTTCCCAGTCCCTTCCAACATGCAAGGCAGGGAATGTGCTTGAAATCATCGTTACTAGATGCTGTTAATCAATTGCCGTCCAAAAATAAGGAAAAATACATTTGCAGATTAATGGTCTGAAGACTTCTGTACATAAGATATTTTATCATATTTCATTATGAAGTACTGTGTGTAGATTGATGTAAAAATATATTTAATTAATTATGAATTAAGTCTATAATACAACAAAACTGTTTGATGAGTAGAAAAAAGGCTGTATGGAATACACAACACAGTTCAAGACACTTGGGGTAAAAAACTTAAAAGAAAACACAGCTAATGTCCTTCCAACATTGGGAATATATTAGACAGAATTATTTATTCAAGAAAATCAACCAAAAATTAAGGATTTCTCCAATTACAAATTTATTTCCAATATTATTGGCAACCTTGTTTAAAATACTTTGTGCACCCTGCCCTTGACTCTTTCCACATCCTTTGGACTGCCTTGTTAAATCAAACCACATGTTTTACAAGGGCTTTTAATAATTGTGATGCAAAAAGTTGATTCTATAGCCAATTAACCATTTTGTTGTGGATATTGATTGATGCTAGGTATCATTGTCTTCCTGAAAGATCCACTTGTGGACAAGATTCAACCTTCTGGCAAAGGCAGGTTTTTCGCTAAAATGTTCTGCTGCTTGATAAAGTACATGACACCTTTGATCTTAACAATGCCCAAAGACCAGTGCAAGCAAAACAGAGTAATATCAGTTAATCAACCCTCTGGGTATGTGGAAGTGCACTTAGTGAATACATTATTTTTCCTTTGCCAAACTCACAATCCACAGATTTACATTGCCAAATAGCATTTATTTTGAATACATCTGACCATAGCAGCTATTTCTAATCCAAGTGTCAATGCTGTTAAAAGAATTCCAGCTGCTTCCATTTGTTGGCGGCTCTCTATAAAGGATTGTTCTGGCAAACTCTTCAAATAGCCAATTGGATGCACATGCGTTTACCAGGCAAATGTCCTGCTATTTAACTGATTTTGAACTTCATTCTTGCCCTATAGTGGTGATGCTCAACAATCATTAAAAACATTTATTGGTGAGTTTTATTGAGTTAATTTTAAAAATTTATTTTACGTGTTACCTAAATGTTATACCCCAACAAAACACAAAATAAAAATCCTTAAGGTGAATTTAAACTTGTACACTACCGTTCAAAAGTTTGGGGTCACTTAAAAATGTCTTTGGGTTTTTTTGTCCATTAAAATAGCTAACAATTGATCAGAAATACAGTGTAGACATTGTTAATGTTGTAAATGACTAGTGTAGCCAGAAATGACAGATTATTTATGTCATATCTAGATTCTAAGCAACCATCAGTCCTGTATTCCAATGGCATGTTGTGTTTGCTAATAAGTTTCATTTTAAAAGGCTAATTATTCATAAAAAAAAACGTTTGTGCTGATTAAAGAGGCAGTTAAACTGTCATTCTTTTGACTGGTTGACTATCTGGAGCATCAGCAATCATGGGTTCGAAAACAGGCTCAAAATGGCCAGAAACATAAAGATTTATTCTTAAAAGCATCAGTCGGTTCTTTTTCTGAGAAATGAATGCTTTGAAGTACAAAAAATACTTTGACATCGATCTCATGCACAGCCCTTGATTGGAGCCAATTTCCTCCTACAACAGGACAATCACCCAAAGCACAGCTCCAAACTATGCAAGAACTCTTTAGGGAGGAATCAGTGAGTTGGTATTCTGTCTATAATGGAGTGACCTGCACCGCCTTCTGATCTCATATTATATGCAAGAAGCACCCATCAAGCCAATCCAATTTGTGGGAGGATTAAGTGAAATCTCTTCAGATTCCTCAACAAATGGACAACTAGAACACCAAAGGTCTGCAGGGCTGTCATTTCTGCAAATGGTTGTTGATTATTTCATAAAGTATTACTGGCTCATCTTTTTCAACTGTGACAGTAATTGTAGAGGTGACTGTATATGGTTGAGTGTGTCAATGTACTTTAAATGTCTGAAAATGAATAAAAAACTTCTGAAGAAAAGATAACAGGCCTGCACTATTGTTTTTGACAGGGTCCAAAATGCTGATTGTCACATAACAGCAAGAACTGTAAAAACAACAGATGGAGGTCTATTTTATAAAATTATAATTATTACCCATTTTCAGTGTGGACCTCTGTACTGACTGTGGCCCCTCTGGCTAAATTGGTTGGACACCCGACGGGCCAACCTGGTCTCTGAAATGGCTGTATCAGCAATCCCTGTCAGCAATCATTTTACATGAATGTAAACACATGTTTTTAATAAGGCTCACCCTCATTGGCTGAGCTCCTGGACAGACCAGGTCTGTTAGATCGCTCTGCATTGGAGAAAACAGAAAACATGCTTGTTCAGAGCACTTACTGCAATGGTTCTTAACCCATTCCTCCGGGAACCCCAGCCAGTCCGGGTATTTTAACTACCCTTTAGCTAGCGCACATAATCCTCAAGCCCTTGATTAGTGTATCTGCTGTGCTTGTTCAGGGCTGCAGCTAAGATGTGGAATGTCTGGGGTTCCCTGAGGAATGGGTTAAGAACCACTGACTTACTGTCCACCTAACATACAGACAGAAGCTTTACCCACCTCAATATTGGGAGAGTTATTCAGATCTAAAAAAATTGTTTCCTGTTTATACCTCAATACAGTGTGCAAAAGCAGGCATACTATTATCAAAGTTGTATGTTTCTTTTTTTTCCAAATAATGCTTGGCTTTGTGCTTTTCAACCAAACTAAACTTATGGTAAAAAAGAATTACACAGTTCACTAAGTCATTCCAGGTGGGCGGACTATAGCCTATGGTTCCACTTATATATCTATGTCTAAAATCAGAAGCCTTCGGATTCTGAATGGTCGTACCCAATGTCCCATAAAAGTTTAATCATATGACCTCCATGTGTCTCTTGCACAACTTTACATAGGCCTGCCTGTGATAAATGTAAACTGCATACCATTAGCGAGTCAGCCGTAAAGTACACTTCAATTTATGACATAAAGTTGCATTAAGCACTTTACTTGCCTTTTAGTAATTGATTAGGGTACTAGTAGTTGGGTTGAGCCTACCTCTCAGTGCCGATGTGTAAAGGACTATCAATCCAGCCAGCGCACAGCTGACCAGCAACAACAGCACAGACAATCCGATCTCCGCAACAGTCCAACGGCGTTTCAGCGGTTTGGTTGTTTTTTCCATGATATCCATTTGGCTTTCGGATTTGCCCATTCTCACCTCTCCGGGCTCTCTGGAAAAAAAGGTAGAACGGGAACAACCAAGGCGCGGAGTGAGATGGCATTAGAACGATGGCGCCAGTCGACCAAGTGACTAAGAACGAGTGAGAGAGAACACATAAATATGCAACTTATCTCTACTCGGTATTAAAGTATCTCCTTTTTATGATTATGCTACTATGCCCGATTTGTTTAATGATTCACACCCTTCCATTACTGCGCTACTAGAAACACATTACTGTTCTTGTTTGATCCCAGTGACCATGGTGCTCATTGACAACTGCTGTGATATGACCTAGCCGCAGTTTACTCCCATGCGCACAACACGCTGTACATTGTGAACCCAGAAAATCATGAGCACAATATTAGCAAAATAGTTGGAGCCCTGGAAGCATTCAGGCCTATGTTTGACATTAAGTAGGCTATGTATATTCCCCCAATCATATAGATAATATTGAATACATGCATACGTGCAAGTAAAAGAAAAAACCTTTAATATGGGTTAAATCGGTTGCACACCTCAGACCACAGCATGCTTCCGAAGCAATGGCTCCTATTTATCTCTTTTTTTTTATCTGCACACAATATTGCAAATGAGCATTACTGGGGAACAAACCCCAATTATACCTTTCAGCTGCATCACTTTGCATATATTCAGTCATCGGCACCTGTTCCCCCTCCCGTACAAGCCTGTTGCACACTTTCTCTAGCTGCTTCGCTATTGGGAGTGACAGGAGGCAGGGCTGTAAATAAGAGACTCATGTCGCGTTGCCTCTTTAATTTCCTTCCTGATGAATACTTACCCGCACGTCTGGAACTGCTGTGATGGATGCGTGGTGGCGGGGCGGGGAAGCGGTGGTCTTTACCGCCGCTCACCTTAACCCGTCTGTCTCCTCGTCAAAGCTTCTAACTGTACATCCCTGCTTCATGTGCTCTTAATTCGGCTTTCACTCTCTTACAGCACTCTTCCTTTTCCTAAAAACCGCTGTGATAATTTATATTTTAATTTACGTAGGTATTAACCGCCATACCACTCGATGAATAGATGAGTTTCAGTCATCTTTAAGTGTCGCTCTGTTTAGGGCATGGGCCATGAGCCTTAAACAACACGAGCAGCGTTTTTCTTTTGGATTAGGAGCGATAATTCCTCTAGCGACACATGTCATGCAGAAACCTTTCGGTAAAAAACATTATGGATTTATATTCTCCTTTGCTCTAAGTACATTTTCCCGTTGGTGAGGATTACATGTTTGGTGACTGGTACTCCAACTTCTCAAAACTTTCTCAACTCTGAGCCAGGGATCAAAGATCTATGCACGTCTGCATGGGTGTTGATTCAACAGTGTGAACAGCATATGAATATACTGCTCAGATATGAATCAATACACCTAAGCATATTGCTTTGTTTAGAACTGTAAGATAAATTTTTTTAAATTAATTTTAAGATATATATTTTTATATATATTTTGTTGTCTTGTTCATTTCAGGTGACTTTAGAGGTATTTTTGGATGCACACATGCATCATTTCTTTGTCAAAATAGTCCTTATAGGAGTTATGTGTTTGACACAGTGTTCATTCACAAGCCAATGGAAAAACATCTCTCTGGAAGCTAAATAACACATACAATTCACATCTACATAAACCAGCAAGGTTCCTACAAATAAGACTCCATTCAGAAATCCAGTGAAACTGTTCCTGTGTGTTCAGAGGTATGCAATGAAGGAGCGCCTGGGAGCAATACTCCTTACCTGTTTCTAGATGGTAGAACTCCCTGAGATGTCCCTCACAGAAAGCTGTATTTCCCAGACACCCCTACTGAGCTGTCACCCAGAGCTGGTGTGTGGAGAAATGAGGCTGTGAAACTGGATGCTGGAAAGAGACTATCTGGTCCAGTCCGCTGCTCAGGGAGAGTGAGGGAGGGAGGGAGGAAGGGAGAGTGCGAGGGAGGGAGAGAGGGAGAGCGTGACAGAGAGAGAGAGTGCACTAAAGAGGGAGGGAAGTTGGGAGAGGAAGAGATGGAGTTGCAAGGAAGGGAAAGGTTGCGAGAGATAGTGACGGTGATGATGAGAAATCACGAGGAGAGAAAAAAACGATTGGGACGGAGGGGAGGAAACGGAAAAAGGAGAAAGAGTGAGGGAGACCAGGACGCGGAGGAGGGGATGGGAGCATCGCGGTTTACATCGCGGTAGGCATCATTTTCCTTCGCCGCGCTTCTCACAGAGGTTACTATTGTAGGCACCCAGCTGGGGGGGGGGGGGGGGGGGGGGGGGGGCGGGGGGAGGGGGGGGGGGGGGGGGGATCAGGAATGTGTGGAGGGGGGCGAAGTGTGGAATGTAATATTCTGACTCTTCCGTGTCCCAGGCCACACGAACAGGTTACCACCGCCTCGGGCCTCCTGGTCCCACAACGTGCCACAGGGAGGACGCTGCTACTGGGGGGGCGTCAGATAGCTCCCGCTAGGTGGCCCTGCTGGCTGTCACCTGACCCTGGCCAAGTGTCAGATTGAAATGGCACGGAGCCCAGGCTAATTATCAGGCTGATTAACCACGGTAATGACCTGATATTAGAGTGGGAGTGGGAGACACTTTGGCCGACATCGGTTCCTCTGACCAGCTGGCGCATGGCAACCTGCTGCTGCTTCTAAAACAAGTTGTGTAAACAGATCAAGTTCAGAGCAATGTTAACATGTACTTGGCAGTCTTTATCAAATGTTGTTTGGGATTTTCCTGAGCGAATGACTCCCTCTGGCAAAGCTAACCGAGGTTGTCAGGTGAGTGAATGTGCTGTCACACAAGTTAACCTGCAAGTACGCTTAAGAGGAAGGCTTTCCGCAATCTTAAACTCTCTTGAGCATGTGGGGAGTATTCAGATGTCTCCTTTAAGCACGGTGGCTTTTCGGGAACTGACAAATCTTGTCTTTGCCTGGGTGATACAACTTTCCCTTCCTGATCCAATTGTGCTCACTGGGATATCCAAACACAAATAATAATACGAAAATTCTATTAAAACACAACACATATTGGATATTCTTTGTTAATATATATTTTAGACTCGCTGTGGTATTAAATAATGAGAAACTGCCTATTGAATGGAGGCAACATGGAAGCATCGGATCTTACAGAAGCCCTCCTATTGCGTTCCATTCAAAACGAGTCCTGGTGCCAAATATTCTGTCGTTAGGCCTCAAGCCTGGGAAATTGAGGCTCACTAATTAGCTCATAATTCTGGACTCATTTAGCCGGAGGGAATGTTTCTCCTATAAGTCAGAAATCATTCAACCCCCACTTGACAGAACCATCAATGGTAACATGAATAAATAAACTGACTTCTCACCCTTGGATGAACGTTATAATGGTCTGCGTGCATTCAAGAATGTATTGAAAAACATTGGTTTATTCTCCCTGTGGTTTCCTTAACACTGGGGTTCAGGGCAAAAGAAGGGGGTCAAGAGTTGCTTTCAGATATTTCCTTTTTATTCATGTATTAAATTCCCTGGTATCCTGCCTAACCTCATGATTACATACATTAAACAACAGGTAGTTGACTTGGCTTGCGGTACAGAATAAGACTGATTGCTCTCTGTCCTCCACCTGTGTATAATATGGAGACTACTCAACACCTTGTTAAATCACGCCTAATTATGTTCAAGTGGCAGGCTCAAATTTAATCATTAGAGACTTACTTGCTTTGCAAAGTGTTTAAATCAGTATATGTTTGTGCTTGCTCAGTGCATAAGTTAATTGTCTTCACTGTGGTAATGATTAGGAGTTTGAAAACAAGCTTTGAAAGCTTTTTAATTAGGCTATCTAGAATAAACTCAACTTCGGCTTTAGCTGGAGAAGCTTGAGCATAGCTTTGCTAAAAGCCTGCTGTACCAGAAATCTAATTATATCTGAGTTTGGAAATGCAGACATATTTCTTTGTGGAAAATAGAAAAGATAGGTTCACGTGTGTGGTAATGTGTGGTAACGTTAACAACTATTGTTTTTACCAAGGACATGCTGATTTATGGGTCTCTTTAACACAGTAAATGAACATGATAAAATTGTAGGCTCTATTGAAAATATTCTTTATTGTGCATTAAGTAAAAAAGGAAATTCCAGATTGCGTTAATTATCATTTAATGTTCCATTTACTTTCCTGGACTACTTCTCCCTGGAAAACCAATTCATAAGCCTATGATAATGGTTGTCTAATCACCAGTTGCAGATTTCAAATTTTTGGCTATTTATTATTTCCCTGAATAACTCTAAAGGATTATTGCTCCAAATGCTCTAGCGAACACACCATATGAGCTGATCATTGCATGACTTCAGAATTAGCATTGTTTTATATGTGAATCCCATTTAGTCATCCCATATCAAAGAAAATACATTCTGTTCATGTTTTTCACCATTACGGGTCCCTGTCGAACATGATTTGGCTGTGACTTAGGGTTGTGTAACAACGATTGCCTCCATCGCTAAGAGCTAGTAAAATAAGAACCATTGATTCTGGGTTAACAAGTGGATCTTTAGTCTGCCTGCCTGTCTGTTTGTATTCTTGCCTGTCTGTCCTTCTGTCTGGTGTTACAGCATTAGTTAGACGTCCCCACAGACCGGCTGTCAGGGTGGTGGCAGGCTAAAGATGCATGGGCTGATGTTTTTAGCTTTGCTGTGATTTACCACTGTCTTCCCTCTAAAGATTTATTGCTTGGCCGTCTAACCCTATGCAGACACCAGACATGGGTTCAAATACTATTGCTTTTCAATAACTTCTCATGTCAAAGTTTTTGCATACATTTACAATTTCTTCACAAGCATATGGTTTGAGTATTGTATATATAATTGATTTGCACTTTTTGTTCCAATTTAGATTTAGAATGAGTTAGTCAAAGTATTCTATTTCCTATTTTGCCGTTAAAAATATCGTGGACATTTTTTTATGAAATCATACAGTATCTTACCATTTAATATCTAGCAAAGATGTTAGGTGCACAAAGCAACGTATTTCTAAAATAACATATTTTGTCCAACATAGCCAACTGTAATAGACGGGATAAAGGTAGAACTTTTAATAAAAGTAACTAAGATATAACAAAACAGACCTTAAGACAAGACAAACAAGAAACACCATTATATAGCACAAAACCAAATGCAGAACCTGACAAGATACACTTGAGCAAGGGGGAGCATAAATAGGAACAGTGATTAGGAATACAGGTGGGGCAATAATTAGAAACAGGTGTCCCTGCTCTAAATGATGTAGAGAGGGCGTTGAATCTCCATGGCACTGCAAGCCTGTCAGGACGTGACACCAATCATCAGCTAAACTAATCATACCAGTCATAACAGTATATATACGCTGCTCACCAGTGCCCCACACACAAAGGGGAATGTATTTGAAACCCAAAGTTAGCTACAGCTACTTCTTCTGAGTTAGTAACTAGCTAACAAAAAACATGTTGTTTCTGATTTAAGTGGTACACAAAGCTTGCTTTGTGAGGAATATTTGTTATTAATCAAGTATTCCAATCGTGTCAATTTATCTGTGTGCATGTCAACAATCTTGGTGTTACCTGTCTCACAATTGAGCCTATAGCTCAATGGCTGTGTCAGAATGCTCAGTCCTAAAAATAACTAACACGAAAACGTTTGACATAATGAGATGCAAAAGGGACGTAGCTGACGTAGCTATGAATCAGTATCTTTGCATGTTAGTATAATGTTACTGTTTCCTAATTACTGTCTAATATTGAGTCCTACAAACCAGGTGTTTCCTAGCACTACTGTGTTATATCAAGGCCCACAAACCAGGTGTTTCCTAGCACTACTGTGTTATATTAAGGCCCACAAACCAGGTGTTTCCTAGCACTACTGTGTTATATTAAGGCCCACAAATCAGGAGTTTCCTAGCACTGCTGTGTTATATCAAGGCCCACAAACCAGGTGTTTCCTAGCACTACTGTGTTATATTAAGGCCCACAAACCAGGTGTTTCCTAGCACTACTGTGTTATATTAAGGCCCACAAATCAGGAGTTTCCTAGCACTGCTGTGTTATATTAAGGCCCACAAATCAGGAGTTTCCTAACGCCATTATTTTAATGCCCCCAAAGAATGTCCCCATTCACATAAAAAACTAAAACATTGTTTTTAGGATACATGAGGAAAAAAAAAGTGGAAGTTATTGATTCCTTTTGCCACAGCACACTAGGTCGTTCCTGTCCATCTGGATGTGCAGCTGGTTGTGCCAAAAGACACAACACAACTTCTTTTATTGACCTGCTGGTCATGTAAACATGCAAAAACATTGATGTGGCCCAAAAGATCTCTTTTACTCTGATAATCTTATAATTATCATCCAGCACAGCATGAAGAGGTTGGGCCACCCCTCAGAGTCTCCCCTCTCAATATGTCCATTTAGCCAATATTTGATATGTTATAGACATCTATTTGATAGTAGACATTCTCAAACCAGTTGTGTTGTGGTCATAATTCATAAACAAATTTAGTTGAGGTTGAAAATTGCCAATTGCATGCTAGGTTGTCTTTCCTTTAAGAGTTATCCGAGCAGTGTGTCTTTGATACCTCTCACCAACTACTTTTTATGATAACCAGGCGATTGTGAAGACAGTGTCATCCTTATAAGGATAGTAAATAAGGAAAATGGGACAATTTAAGGACTTTCCCCCTGTTCCCATTTGGAAAAAAGCATAAGGGTTTGGTTTTGAGTAAACATTCAATTGATATTAAGGTTTAGGGTTTGGGAAAGTAGAGTTGGATTTTAAATTAGAATAATATTTGGGGTCCCCACGAATTCTGTGTGCATTTGCATCTCTTCAGTATTTGATAGACATTTTTGTTTCAACGTGTGCCTGGTATATTCCAGTAGAGATAACTGCCAGCTTAAACTATGCATTCACACTAAATCCAGGAGTGCTAAATTGGGATTTGCGATATCAATGGTGTAATGCTTTTTTTTATGTCAGTGCATGATGTAACAGGCCTAATTTTTGTACTCTATTTTTACCCTGTCATTTTTCACCACGGTTACAGATAGAGATGAGGGATTGTCCCTGTCCCGAGGCCAACCTCTGAGATCTGATGACACAGTACAGGATTTAGGATGTTGTAAGGATCCCCTTGAGCTACTGCCATAATCAGCTGCAATCCTCCTGGGGTCCACCCAAAACATAGAACATTACATAATGTGAAACCTGGAGATAATAAATAATACAATGGCACTGTGACCCCGGCACTTAAGCCAAGCAAATGTTTCCTGAGCCTATCCTTGAGCAGGCTTGTGTATCCTAATCGCATACATTAAACACAACAAGACACATAACAAAAGACAATGAATAACATCATCGCCCAGAATGCATAAAAACAATCTTGCTCTACTGAGACAGCTAACCACTTTATTGCAAATGCACTAAATGTGATCTATATCACAACACCGGTGACTGAGCCATCTGCGATGAAAGAGTTGAATAGGTTGCTTTGTCCATTATTTATGGTATTTTTATTGGAGATTCTTTTCTTCAGGATTATATGACTTTAAATTCATAATGCAGTATCTTTGTCTTTTTTGTTAAATATAGTCCCTATTTCTTAACTGTAAGAATTTCGGACAGATTTATTAATCAGTCCATTTGTGTGTATCTTTTTTCAGAATCAATTTGCCACAGCGTTGGTGAATTTATGCAGATACACATGCATATTATAAATACATTTTGTTACTGTTTGTAAACACCTTGGTAGGTTTATTAAAAACATGGACTGGATTCTAATCATCTAACCTGGATTATAAATAATTTAACATGAATTATAAAAAATCTGAACTAGATTATTAATAACCTGGACTATATTATAAATAAACTAGACAAGAGTATTAATAACCTAGACTAGAGTATTAATAACCTGGACTAGATTATTAATAACCTGGACTAGAGTGTTAATAACCAGGACTAGATTATTATTAGCTTGGAGTTGAATATTTATAACAAAAGCTTTTTTGACAACAGTTTGATGACAACTAGCTTGCCCAGACTGAATGCTTCTCTGTTAACATATACTTCACACATGTCATCATATCAAGCATTTCACACACATGTATTATCCAGATACATGCATTTAAATCTTTGTGCATTTTGTATGTATTGATTTTTAAAAAATTACAATAATTACAGGGTTCACAACATAAACAAAATACTCTAAATCACCTGGGTGAACAGCCTGTTGACATTTTAGAAGGTAAACATTGTGCTGGAAGAATCCACAATGCAAGATGTAAGAAATAAGTGCTTTTAGATCCTTGGTATTCACAGCTCGGCAGAGGCTACTTCTGAGATACCAAGGATCTAGAATGACTATGCATACACAAATAAGAACATAGATCTGCAGAAACCTGTAATAGTGCCAGTTTTAAAGGGGAACTGTGTAGAATCCCGCCTCTAACGTTTAACAAGACTACATTTTTTATTATAACATGACTTGTCTCTTCCTCCTCTTCTCATACCGAACGAGAATGGAATAGCGTCAGCGAGTCCTGGTTGGTTTAAGGTTGGGTGCATGGTACTGCGAGTGCCTAAAGCAAGTGTGAGGACACTACAAGTCAATGCAAACCGAATGATTAATTGCATTCAGCCTTTACTCGTCTTCCTGGCTGCTTAGTGCGTCTGAGCGTGTGCATCCTGCGCTGCTGGTGAATAGCAGCGTATCCGCAAACATCTGTTGGACCCTCTCTCTTCGGATCTCCCCCGTCCAGTCCATCAGAGCATGGCAGCCAGGACGGCGCTCTGCTTGTGCCAAGGCTAATCCTCCTTATCTTAATGGCATTGCCCCGGTATCAGCAGCGCGGCAGGAACAATCCACTCTCTGTTTCTCATTATCGGCGCGGCCACGTCCCCTTTCAATACCTCACCGCCTCCTGCTGTGACAGGTGTTCCCTCTCAGCTCGATCCTATCACCCCCCTGGACCCTTCACTTGTCCATCACTATCCGCTGCTGGGACTATGTCACTCTGTGTGGGAACCGCTTGTCAAACATTAGTTCAAATCAGGAATTTAAAAGGTGACACGATCGATTGGTAGGCATAGCCCCATGACACATGTTTTAATCATAACATTTAAATCATAGCACTTTTTTTAGTTAAAATGAAATTAGGTTAAAATGTAAGCAGCGGATACAGTGACAGGGATACTCTGTAAAGGATCTGAAAAACAGGTGGACGATTTTTGTTACCTGGCTTTCTTGATCCTTGAGAAAACATCAATCTGTCATATTAATAGCTCTGGGAAACCGATTGGTATGTGTCAATAACTGATAGTGGATCTCTTCTGCAGGACTAGTAATGGTGTGTTCATATTAGTTAACCATAACTTCAGTGTGGGATCTCAACCAGAGTGGGATTTGGGAAAGCTCTCTCTTTTATATACACTGCTTAAACAAAGATAAGGGAACACGTAATCATCACAATATAAAACTAAATCAATTAAACCTCAGGGAAATCAATCTTTCCTGTTAGGAAGTGAAAGCGATTGTGAATCAAATACTCCGGTTTTTGGTTTGGAAGAAGGTGACAACAGGTGAACTGGAGAGGCAACAGCAAGCCAAATGGTTTTGCAGGTGGTGGCCACAGACAATTGCTCTCTCCTTATCCTTCCTGACTGCTTCTTCTCTAGTTTTGCTAGAGTCCTTGTCACTAGTCGTAGCATAAGGCGGTACCTGCTGTCCAAAAAGTTTGGACAGGCAGTCCAGCCCCTCCAGGATGGCACTTCCATACACGCCGTTGCAAGAAGGTTTGCTGGGCTAAATGTGTGCATGTTGCATGTCTGACCAAACAGACTCCATGAGGGTGGCCAAACGTCCTCTAGTGGGACCTGTGTTCACAGCCCAGAACCGTGCAGACCTACTGGCATTAACCAGAGACACACAGAATTGGCTGGTCTGCCATTGGCGCCCCGTTCTCTTCACAGATGAGAGCAGGTTCACAGTGAGCACATGTGACAGATGCAGTATGAAGGAGTCTGGAGACGCCGTGGTGAACGTTATGCTGCCCGCAACATCATCCAGCATGACCGGATTGGCGATGGGTCAGTGATGGTCTGGGGAGGCATATCCTTGGAAGGTAGCACAGACTGCCACTGGCTAGCCGACGGTACTGCTGTTAGGTACTGGGATGAAATCCTTAGACCCATCGTCAGACCTTTTGCTGGTTTTCGGTGTGATTTAGATTTTCAGTGTGATTTTGAATCCAGACCTCAATTGTTTGGTGATTTTGGTTTCCACTGAACGTTGTTACGTCATTTTGTTCAAATTACAAATAACACCATGAACATGATTTGGATCGTTAATATATTTAGTCAATTTTGTCCGGATGTGTGATTCAAGTGTTCCCTTAATATATTTGAGCAGTGTATATTAAAATAAATTGTTACCTTAAACTTTACTAACGAAACAATCACCAGTTCCATCATCTGTGTGATTTTTACCGTGTTCTGTTCTTCTCACTCCAGAAAGGTTGACAGATGGGGATGGTAAATTAAGCAATGAATAATGATCCAGCTGTAAAAAGGGATACCATGTTGACCTACATTAAACGGGAACACATCCAGACAGCAAATACACAATGACGCTATGCAAACGGTGATGTATATTTTCATTGGCTTTGGTTTATTTTTCTATGCATGTACTTTACTTGGACTGCTCTCCATTGTCCCACTGTTAGCCTTCAGCTCAGCAGCAGGGGAGCCCACAGGGAATCTTTGTTATGAGGAAAAAGCAATATCTTGCGGTGAAGCCAAGGTTCCCATCTGGAATGGAAGGACCCACTGTATTTATAAACCATTTAAAACTATGATGAGATCAATGAACTTAGTTCCTCCCAATTGGAATTTCAATGTTATTTTAACACCAAGACAATTCTCAGCCTCAGCATGTACATAGTGTTCTGGTTTATCCATTAGGAGGCACATTCATTTGTTATTGACTTTCACGCATGGACCTCTTAGTTAAATGCGCCTGGAAATGTTGTCAACTGAGTGAGGCTTCCAGTGTTGTTTTCAAACAACTCCAACTGTGTCATCGAGAGGGATCAGCCAATTAAATAAAAATGGACTACTTTAACATGGACACGGCTTCAATGCCACTGCGTATGCTCGAACAGATGCAGTGGTTTTGCAGCTTAGCCCTACACCAGGGGTCTCAAACCGGTTCCACGGAGGGCCGAGTGTGTGCAGGTTTCACTCTCACCTTGTACTTGATTGATTAATTATGTCACTGATTGGTTAGGTCTACCCTCATCTGGTTATTTACGTCTGAACCTGGAACCAATTTACAGGAAAAAACTAAAACCTGCAGAAACTCGGCCCTCCGTGGAACCGGTTTGAGACCCTTGCCCTATACTGACAGTGGGCACTGTAAAGACACACAGAAAAAAACGATTTTCGTCTCTATGGTTCTTAACAGTTATTTTCAAGTCAGACATCGCCCTCTACAGGGAATGAAATGGATACCTTTCCAGATGTGCAATGTTCTTTGTAAGAATATTAATCTCTGGTTTACCTTTTACTTTCCAAAAAGCTCCAAGAGTTATTCCTGTTAAGAAATGTTAGAAAAACCAATGTCAAATGACTGCATTAATGAAGGTTCCTATTTATTCTTCGTTGAAATAATGTTTGTTAATCTTGTGCGATTCCCTCTTTTGTTGTTCGTGTCGTTGTGTTGTCATGATGTCCTTCATCAGGTTAATGAGGCATCCCGGCAGCAGGCAGAAATTGCTTGGAACACCGTGGGAGAGTCATTACAGGATTCAGAGGAGTATATTACTTCCTGACTGGCACCGTTTAATAATAATGGGATGCAACTGACAGCGCTGGTCAGCTAATCACACTGGACTGGCCGGGACACATCTCAATGCAAACAAGTCGTGACTGGAATACAGAGTAGCCGCTCGCCCACACAGCTCAACGCTGCTCAACGCGGGAGCATGCATATTATTATGACTGGACCCTCTGCCACCTGCAGCGCATTGATTAGTGTCACCGCGAATGGACAGGTTTAATTGTAGATGAACTAATCTCCTCTTGCCAGTAAAGCAGTGGATGAATATTTAGAAATATCTAAACTTTTACAGGCTCAGAATTTAATTTTGGAGTGGCACAATAAATAACATTTCAAAGGCTTACAATCCAAGAAGATTTTTCGTACAGATAGGTCATGTTTTTTTTTGCTTAATTACAAAACCCCTCTTTTGTTGATATTTTATCTATATTTCCTCCTGCTTTCTTTTCTCCCACCAATAGTTGTATATTCTCACAACTTTCCCACCGAACAATTAAGGAGACAGGAAAGTGTGCAATTTTTTAGTTTGAAAGCAAGTGGTTTTGCTTACTTGAGGCACATATCCACAAATAAATGACATAGTACACAATTTTCAGGGACCCATTTTTGTACAGTGCTCTTCTACAACCAGGGGCAAGAAATTCATGAATATATCACTAACCAAAATCTAACTAAAAAAGCAATGTTTGGTTAGATTTTAATAAATTATATGATCAAACATGTGAACATGTCACGGTTCGACCAGGAGGTAGGACACAAGTGCAGAGCTGGTGAGAAATCTGTTCTTTATTTGAGAATTCTACTTCTAAACTTGAATGGAGGAAAAATAACAAACACAGAACTGGCAATAACAAAGGCAACAAGCACACACATTTATCCACAAGACTCAAACAAAACAACTTATGTAAGCTCCTCAATTAGGGACAACTGGCAGCAGCACTCCCCAATTGGGGAGCCCCAAACAGTCAAGTAGAGATGCCTAGAGGCACCTCTCCTGGCAGGGCCTGACTGAGCCCCGGGCAAGCAAAGATGGCCAGGGGCTCCGAGCCAGGACCTGACAGGACACTTCTACAAATGATTGACTTCAGGTTTTTCAGTCACATCAGTTGGCCACAGGTGCTTAAACCCAGCACAGGTTGAACAGAAGAGCTAAGTGAAGAGCTCAGTCAGATTTTAAAAGTGGCACTGTCATCGGAAGCCACCTTTGCCAAAAGTCAGTTTGTGACTTTTTACATTTACATTTAATTTTAGTCATTTAGCAGACGCTCTTATCCAGAGCTACTAACAATAAGTTAATTCCTCTTAAGGGGTCTTGAAAAAACAACATCAGATACATAATTAGTACATTTAGTACGGAAGTCATTAGTTGGCAAAGTCAGTAAATTAAAAGTTAGACAAATCTAAGTTAAGTGAATAAAACATGTATTATGTTCTTTATATTTACATAATTTTTTTGGGGGCAGGGGATACAAAAATCAATTAAGATACTTATCAAATGATCACAGTATTGGTGAGTGACGGATCCATGCGCGTACATTTTTGAAGTAAAAGGTGAATTTATTTAAACACAAAAAACAAACACAAACTGTACACAAAATGAAAGGTGCTGGAGTAAACAGCTAAACAAATAACTAACAAAACATAAAACACACTGTGAATGACTTACAGACAAACATGTAGCGTATCCACAGAGACTGGTGGAAAACAAACACGACATGAACGTAGGCAGTAGCCCAAACAATAAACCACACCCAGTGTGGCAAAAAACCTAACTTAAGTAGGCTCCCCAATCAGAGGCAACTGACAACAGCTGTCTCTGACTGAGGAGCCCACAACAGTAGCACAGAGGTGCCTAGAGGCACCTCTATACGGCATGTCCTGCCTGTGAGCCCGAGGCACAAAGATGGCCAGGGGCCCCCAGCCAGGGCATGACACAAATAGTTAGGTTTTCAGCATTGTGGTGCCGAGCCAGAGAACAGTTTTGCCTTGGCTTAGTAAGAGTTGCCCACCTCTGAGTCGAGTGGCCAGAAGACTAGAGGTGGCGGAATGGAGAGCACCGGTAGGGTTGTAGGGTTTAAGCACTGCCTGCAGGGTACGGAGGTTTACTTTTCTTTGCTGCTCCATAGGCAAGCACCATGGTCTTTTAACGGATGCAAGCTTCTACTGATGCCAATGGAGCTTGTGGAGGAGAGGGCTAACATCAGTACATTTAGGATGGTTGAAGACAAGACAGGCTGCAATGTTCTGGATAAGTTGCCTGGGCTTGATAGCACAAGCAGGGACTTGATAGCACAAGCAGGGACTTGATAGCACAAGCAGGGACTTGATAGAACAAGCAGGGACTTGATAGCACAAGCAGGGACTTGATAGCACAAGCAGGGTCCCCAGTCAACGGTGCATTGCAATAATCCAGATCGGGAAGCGACCTGATCAGAACCTGAGCCGGTTCCTGTGTAAGGTCGTATTGTACAGATGTTTACAACATGAAGTGAGTCACCGCTTTGATGTTTGCCAAGAATAACACATTCTTGTCAAGTGTCACACCAAGGTTGTTTGCGCACTGTGAGAGGACCACGGTGGAGCTGTCAACCGTTATGGACAGATCTTGGAGTTGGCAGGCCTTCCCCGAGAGGAAGAGCAGCACTGTCTTATATGCTCAATCAAAGTAATTTGGGAACTCTCCTAATGCCCTTGGTGTTGGATAGATGATTGTGACAGCATGGAATTCAAATGAGCATATGGAAAGGATGGGAAGTGGAAAGAGAGAGAATCTCCAATAAATGTCTGCATTATTAGATCTGCCCCGGTAAACTGTAAGTGCTATAATTGTAAAGTTGAAAATGTCTAGGAGCAACAGAGCCCAGTCACAACGTGGTAGACCACGCAAACTCACAGACTGGGGCCGCCAACCACTGAAGCGTGTAGCGTGTAAAAATCAACTATAATCTGTAGCATCACTCACCAAAAATGTCAAACTGCAAGATAAGCACAAGAATTGTGTGTCAGGAGCTTCACTAAATAGGTTTCCATGGCCAAATAGCTGTACAAAAGCCTCACATCAGAATGCTAAGTGTCCTCTGGAAACGTGTTCACAAGTATAGGGTCAGCTCAATGTTACAGGATAATAAGACATTTTATACATTTTGTGGCAACAGTTTGGGAAAGGTCCTTTCCTGTTCCATGACGGTGCCCCTGTTCACAAAGCGGGGTCCATAAAGACATGGTTCAACAAGTAGGGCCCTATGGTTTCCGTGTTGCGGACGGAATAGCGTAAATCTATAAATAAAAACAAAATGTACTTATAAACACGAATCTCGCAGAATTTGCCTAATTGTATGTGTTGTTATTCCAAACCGAAGTGTTTCTTGCTAAAATATGGCTAAATTAGTCAATGTTGCCTAGTAACCATGTCTCGAATATTCACGTTCACACGTAAATTGCCATCATTGATAAGAAACATGGCTAAACAACTTGCCTCTGGTTAGACAACCGCATCTAGAAATTAAGAAACACTCAATTAACTGCCAAGTACCGGGCGGAACAATATCCAATTACTATTATGAGTCTGGACCAGTTTGCCAACACACTATCTAAAATGACCATCTAAAATCGAGAGTCCATCTCAAGAACAAGGCAAAATCAACTTCCGGTAGCTCAGCCCCTCAGGTTTCCATTGAAGCTATCTCATCATCAATAGATGCTAGACATTCATTTGTAGACGATTTTGTTGCAATGTGTGCAGAGATGGGCAATTCACTTGAGAAAATGAAAAAGTAGCAACAGAGACAGATTCATCTGCCGCGCATCTTTGACCAACACATGCAAAAAGTGCTGCAAGAGATCCGTGGAAAAAAAAATCTTTGTTGTTGTCGATGAAACCTCAGACAACTGAGAGCAGAGTACGAAGTTTACTTTTTACAAGTACATTTTTTTTCTAAATATAAAAATCCAAAGAGATGAAAATAAAAACTAAAAAAAGGAATTTAGAAAAAAATTATTGTCATCGTCCTACTGAGATTGAAATCTGTGCTTCACAAAGAGCACTGAAAATAGTACATGAATGAGATATTTATCAGTTTATTAGCTTTAGACTACATAATGATATCATAACATCACATGACAATGTTTTTAAAATGACCAAAAATAAGATTAATTTATCGTTTTTATGGAATTACTTGTTTAGTTGAGATGATTCAACAACACTTTATAGCTAAACAAGAAAAGTGGCAAAAAGGAATGTAGGACAAATAACATTTGGTGTCATTTTGTGAAAGAATACAAGAAGGGGTAAACCCAGTGATTTATTTAACCCCAAACCTAAGGTAGTTTCTCAGTAATTTCCTTCAAACTGATTGAAATAGTTTGAGTCATAATCCTCCGGTGGCAAATTTGTAAATCTGTTTTTGTTTAATCCCACAATTATTTCCGTAGGGGATTTTTCTTAATCTGCTACAATCAGTTTGTAAGGCTACGGTTTCTTGCAGCCTTACATTACCATGGTTTGATAACTCTACAAGACAAGCTACTTTACATCAATATCTATATTTTAGCTAATCATTTTGAGTGATTTGATGCAAATTTGGTGAAATTTGCACTGTAATTTATCAACCAGCTGTCCACTGCAGTTGTAAATTTAAAGGAAACACAGATCTAATCTGAAGTGGATCTAAAATATTTAATGGAAGAAATTGCGAAAATATTTGTATTTTATTTTTGGGATTATGACACGTCGACTAGTCCTGCCTATTAAGCAAACCAATGCTTGATATCTACGAGAAATCCCAAACATTCCATAACTATAAAACACCGCCTGGTGCATTGTGGGTGACTAACTTTAAAGTAACCAATCAAATACATTGTATTGGGGACGCGTCGTTATGGAGTTGAAGTCAACCTAAACACAGGAGATCGAAGGTGGATTATTTCGTATCCAAACATTATTAGAATAGGGTAAATTAGTATGAACTACAGTTCTGCACTAGAGTAAAGAGAATTTGGCCGTGGCAGTCTCGCTACTCTTAGTCTTGGTCCAGCTAGTAAGCTAATGTTAGCAAGCTGGGTAACCAGCTGACCTAGCTAACGTAGCCAGAACGCTAGATTAATATCGCGTTGTTTTGTTTTATTATCTAATAATCTTATTATATAGATAATGTCGACGACTGAACGGTTGAATACATTGAGAGGGCGCAACAAAGACTTGTTGAGGCAACTGAGTTACCACACTGAAAGACTACTGACCATCACCGGCACCAATTGTAGCTGGCAGAGGGATTCAAAACGGATAGCACCACAAGAGTCAACAAAATGCTCTGGTCAAATTGAAGGAAACACCAACCCTGCAGAAACCATGATGATAATAAGGAATTTTAAACCAGGCACTGCCAGGTTCGCTCTCGGCAACCCTCCTGCACAGTTCCAGGAGAGAGAAAACCTCGCGATACAGGCAGCAACAGCCCCAGCCCCACTTGGAACTGGAGGTAGAAATAAGATAACAAGATAGCCAACTACCGTACTGTACGTAGTAGCCTCTAAGCTCCAAGAGATCTGTAAGCATTTCTACTGACAGGGACCTGGCCATGTGACTGTGTAGGCTTGCCGACAGGTCTCCCGGAGCATATAGACTACTATGTCAGTTAAATGCAAAATAACTGCTGACCTTGCCAAGCATTAGCATATCAGTCACTTGACATTTCCAGATTAATGATACTGAACCACCTTTTTTCTCAGGTGAGGCGGCGGAATCTGTTAAAGTCACTCTCTGTGAGACCTCAACGCCATGCCTTAAAAGAGCTATGCTTCCACAGAAATCTGCAAAACACACAAGACTTCTTCTAGACAAAGGCAAAGACCATCCTGCAGATGCTGTCACATCAATTAACGTTAGGAGGTCCTGTACCCGGCCCATTCTCTACAATAAGGAGAGTGAAAGAGTGAGCAAAGTATGAAGGGAGAATGGACATATTATACATTTCACAAGTAGTTTCAAAAAAGCTCAGTTGGACTCCATTACTATGTCGTTACAAACAAAATTAACAGGTAATTCCATGAAGTGTTAGTACTAATACACATTTACTACTGTAGTAATTACCATTAAACACCATAGAGAGTGATGCTAACGATCAGTCTAGTAGGCCTTTCACCTATCCTCTTTACATATTTGGATGGTTGCAGCTTGTTCCTTCCTAACCTTTCTAACTTCTTTGCTGCTGAGTACCTCCCTCACGTTGTGTTTATCGCGTGCTGCTTTCATCAACCTGACAGTAGACTAGTGGCAGGGTGGGTGAACTGAGAGTGTGTGGAGAACAAACAAGTCTACACATTCAGAGAAGCTCCTGGAAATTGGGCCAAAGTTACACCCAACTAAAGAAAAGACAGATCACGGCCAGAAATACCTAAACGCAGGCAGAAATATTCATGCCACTATTATTTAAGTTTTAGCAGTACCGCCTGATCTGTCGTTGTTCCCTGTTGTGTTTTTAGGAGCGGCGCAATTCACCACCAACAGAATAATTCAAAAACGTTGTACTCTGCATGTTCCAATAGACAGAGGAGAGTAGAGTCACATTCCATTCCCTACCACTGGAGCAGACCTCAGCCTCAGACAGACAGCGGCTGCAGCCTTTACTCGGCTACGACTGGATAGCAGGTGTGCCCCAAATCATCCCATGTACATAAAATAAAGCTATATCCCGGTTACGATGTTTAAAATTGATGTGTTATCCTCCTTTTAGGGATCGTGGATGCCGAGAGTTCCTTGACAGAACGCTCCGAGCAGTTCTTCAGCGATCTGCGCGCCTTCCGGCAAGTCAACAGGGACGAGTGTGTCCACGGCCAACTAGCAGGGTCAGCGCTTTCATGGGATGCCATACGTTTCACTTGACCTGTTCTTTTGATCTGGCCTTCAAGTGTATTTGGCCAAACGTTCCGGCCCGAAGAAATTCGAATCATTCCCGCACCCTCTTCACAGATCACCTGAAGAGGACCACTCACCTCCGCCACGGTCTGTAGAGGAGGACGCCTCATCAGGCGCTATGGACACCCATCAGTGTATGCGAAACCGAAGCAAGCTTGTGGATGAGGCCATATGTAATGTCACTCTTGACGCGTGAATAAGACACCCTGATTATTTGTCATTTCTTTCTCCTTTAGGTACATTCTGTTATCGGATCAACAGTCGACTCTTCCCGACCCCGTTGGACGCTCACGAGTCGTGCCCCGTGTGTCGGAAGCCCAAATCCCAAGTCCCCCACACCGTGGCTGAGCCGGCCTTCATCAGGTGAGACTTTTAATCGCAGATTTTCACCAGTTCCATCGAAGCACAGTCTGGGCTAAATTCCAATAAACTGGTATGTAGTTTTAGAGCCATCCCATTCAATCGTTTGTCCTCCTCCTGAAGAATATGCCTTGTTACCGTTCCAGGGTCAGCATCCCTCGTGCCACGCTGTTGCCAGCCTACCAACACAAAGCCCATCGGAGGTGTAGCTTTGATCCTTCCGACAGCCTGGGTCTACCTTCTGTGAGTGCGGGCCTGTCTCTCTTTAAACGAGTGGATTTGTAATCCACATGTGTAATTCTGTAGTTTGGTTCTGTCCCATAGTTCCGCCACGTACATTTCTGCTCTGGATGTTGTCCTCCATCACAAGCCTTTTTTTGGATGTTACCTACAGCACTGCCTCTCTGGCTGGTCCAACACAGTCCCCGGCACCGGGCCCCAGCTCAGCAGCCTGGACCTGAGGAGCTCTGCGAACGCGACGGCAGCCTCAACCCCTTTCCCTTCAGCGCAGCAGGCGGCGAGCCGTTACAAGATTCCTGCATCACAGGTCTTGGTGGTTGCGGCAAAGATTTGGGCATTTTAGCGTGTGTTACTTTGTCTTACTGATATCGCATGCTCTTCCTGGTTCGTTTGTTTGTTTGTTTTTTTTCCTCAGGATCTCTCCGATTCCAGAGCGTCTGGCGTTCAGCGCTCTGATTTGCTGCTCGATGTTTCCCGTTTGGCCCGCTACCGCTTCCAGCGCCGGCCCCCCAATGGCACACCACACAGCATGTCGTACCCTGTGTTCTGACAACCTAACCGCACTGTAGAATTAGTCCTGAGCAGTTTCTATGTAGTATTCTGAATATCATCACTTTCATTGTCAACCACATTTTTGTACAATGATAAGTGCATTTGATTCTTTGTTTATAATGCTGAGATATTGTTTTTAAGTCCGGTACCAAGATAATGCTATGATCTGTGAGATCATCAATCTGCTATGTTGTTTTTCTCCCAATTAACTTACCTTTTATCCATACAAGAAGTCTCTGTTAGGTCTAAACACTACTGGCACAGAATTTGTAGTTTATTTACAGATATATGCAACACACCCTATAGTAGGTACCACATATCAAAAATGGTTTTAAATGAAAATGTATTAACCACACATGGCTTCAATAGTTATTATTAGTCTTATGCTGCCTGTACAGCTAATCTAACAAATATTGCACAGTTATTAAGGTAACATAGTCAGACCAGTGTGTTTAGTTATTAAGGTAACATAGTCAGACCAGTGTGTTTAGTTATTAAGGTAACATAGTCAGACCAGTGTGTTTAGTTATTAAGGTAACATAGTCAGACCAGTGTGTTTAGTTATTAAGGTAACATAGTCAGACCAGTGTGTTTAGTTATTAAGGTAACATAGTCAGA